>JAVJIF010009505.1:0-111374 GCA_038442645.1 Agave tequilana | reverse complement strand
TGGGTTCATCCCGATCTCGTGGAAGGCCAGCAGTGGACTACTATTACCAACAGAAAGTCCAGGGGCAAAGCAAAAGTTTTGCCTTACAATATGGTGTATGCTTCCTCCCGGGAAGCTAAAACCGATGTTCCATCGCTAACTGATTCAGAGGAGGAGACAACGTCCTTGTTTCAGAACCAAATGCACCGCTCGTGGCAAGGACTCGCTCGGGCCAATCGTACTTGAAGAAGTATGATGAAATGGTGGTAAATCTGCCTAAACCCACCCCAGTGCCAACCAAGCAATCTACGAAGCAACCTGTGAAAAAGCAAAAGAAGCTTCAGTACGCCGAGGCTCACTCAAAGGACAAAATAGAAGAATCTTCGAGACCTTACCACTTTGATGTCTTGACCCAATTGACCAACATCCCGGCCAGGATTACCCTCTATGAGCTCCTAAGACTATCTAAGTCAACAAGGAAAGTTTTGAGAGAAGCCTTAGCCGATGTTCAGGCCTTCATGACCCGGATTTCAGCTAAACCAGAGAAGGAAGATGAAGAAAACTACCTCCACACATCTCAACATGTCCCCTGCATAACCTTCACTCTAGACAACATGTAGGTTAAGGGGAAATATGATAGGCTCCTGTACTTCATATAGTATATTAGATATCTGAAGTGAGTTGTATTCAGGTGAACCCAGAATTCGCGTTGAGCATCATACCCCACGGAGTCATGCAACACTTGGGAATCCCCACTCACCAATTGAGCGCCACCCAAACTAACATTAATGGCTTCAAAGCCAATGGTACGCGCCCATGAGAAAGATCAAACTCAAATGCCAGATCAGAGACCCAAGATTT
Organism: Agave tequilana; assembly: GCA_038442645.1. Classification (NCBI taxonomy): domain Eukaryota; kingdom Viridiplantae; phylum Streptophyta; class Magnoliopsida; order Asparagales; family Asparagaceae; genus Agave; species Agave tequilana. The sequence goes on along the minus strand of JAVJIF010009505.1, from coordinate 110,534 downwards.
GAGGTTATGTGCTATGTTATTGACGATGACACCTCGTATAATTTGTTGCTGGGACGACTATGGATTCATCGCAACTCCAACCCTTCTACTCTCCATCAAGTCATGAAGTATGTTGATAGAGATGAAAAAGTCTGAATGTTGGTCACTGAAAGGCATCCATTCAAGGGAGTAGAGAACTAATCGCAGACTTCCTCCTGTACTAGATTCTTTGGAGACATACGAGAATCCCCAGCCAGAGGAACTAGACTCTAGCAACGAAGCTGATGTCGAACCGAAGGCAGAAGAAGAACACCTTTGGGAGCTGAATCCACTTATAACGAGCGTTAATAAGCTCGATGTCAATAACACCGCCAATGATGTAGGCGAGTGGTGTATTAATGAAGAGTTAGATTTGGCTTATTTTTTTGTATTTGCTTTCGATTCCGTACCATTAGACACTAGTAACGATGTAGATGATGACCCCTAGTTGGCAATAGATACCTTGACATCATTGTATGTACCAGTGAGATCATCTCTTACGGCATATCAAAGCGTCAGTGATGCGCAAGGATCCTTCTTCAAGGTCTCAGCAAGACGCAAAGGCCAAAAACTGATCCTTTTCGGAAGAGTCGAGTTCAAAGTAACGACTTACGAAGACTCAGAAAGCGATACCGAACTTCCTCAGTTCTCTCATTACGAGTCAAATGTACTCAGAATGATGGAGAACATGGGGTATGACCTAACAAGTGGTCTTGGCTTGAACTTCAGCAAAGGAAGGAGAACACTGCTTCGATCCTTCGTCCCAAAAGGGAAAGCCCCTGATTATTATCATCGAACTGGCAGGGGGTTGGGCTATGTGTCAATTCCAACCCCGTCAGCCTCTGAGTCTGAAGGGTTATTATATCAAATCACTCGTCGAACACGTCATTGTGGGAGTCAGATATCAATGTCGACAATATCTTCAAAGACCTTTCGGTAAACATAGTTTCAACAAGCCACCTGAAAGATGAAGATGAACAAATGATCCAGTCAGATACAGATCCTTAGATCAAGCACCTAAATATTCTGTGAGATATTCGCTTTGAGCAACGCGACCACCTATAGAGGATAAGGTAACCCGGGTTAATGTGGGAGATGAAGCTAATCCTAAGCCCATCTTTATAAGCGAAAGCTTATCACCGCCCGAGAAGGGAGATCTCATATCTCTCGTGCGAGAGAGAGAAAGAGAGAGAGAAAGAGTGAGTGTGGTGTGTGTGTGTGTGTGTGTGTGTGTGTGTGTGTGTGTTTTCGCTTGGAACTACAAAGATATGCCCGGGCTGACCCTCAGGTGGCTATGCATCGCCTTAACATCAATCCAGACACGAGGCCTATCAAGCAACAGCAACGACGGTTTCGCCTAGAGATAATGGAAGTGATCCAGTCAGAAGTCAAGAAACTTATAGGCCCCAGTTTTACTAGGGAAGAATAACACCCTGATTGGGTGGCTAATATCATCCATGTCATCAAGAAAAATGAGAAGATCTGATTTTCATCAATTTTCGTGATCTAAATGAGGCGTGTCCTAAAGATGAGTTCCCCCTTTCAATAACGGATGTCATGATTGACAACACGTGTGGGTTTGAACGAATGTCCTTCATGGATGGATTCTCTGGATACAATCAAATTAAGATGTACCCTGATGACGAGAAGCATACATCCTTCAGAACACCACTAGGGATGTATTGCTATACTGTGATGCCCTTCAGATTGAAGAATGAGGGGGCGACATTCCAGAGAGCTATGAATGCAATTTTTCATGAGCATATAAGCAAAATAGTAGAATGCTACGTAGACGATATTGCAGTGAAAATCCATGCCAAAGACGATCAATAGCAGATCTGAAGACAGTATTTGATATCATGCGAGCGCATCAATTAAGGATGAATCTCACCAAATCCTTCCTGGGGGTAGCGGTAAATTCTTGGGTTTGTCATAACATCCAAAGGAATCCACCTCGACCCAGAGAAAGTTCGCGCCGTCCAGGAGATGCAAACTTCAAAGAATCTAAGAGAGTTTAGAGAATTGCAAGGACGACTAGCCTATATCTAGAGATTTATCTCAAATCTCTTAGGATGTTGCCAACCCTTCACCAAATTGATGAAGAAGGTGTTTCATTCATCTCAGACGATGCTTGCCAACAAGCGCTCGAGGAAATCAAGCGATACCTCACGCATCCACTTGTCCTTATAGCTCCGGTGTCAGGAAAACCTTTTCTGATATACGTTCGAGCTATGGATCATTCTCTAGGAGTTTTGTTAGCCCAGCATAATGATCAGGGACATAAGCAAGCAATCTATTACCTGAGTAGAACAATGATTGTAGCTAAATATCGATACAACCCGATCGAAAAGGAATGTTTGGCGTTAGTGTTCGCCGTCCAGAAGAGTGACACTACCTGGTGGGCCAAACCATACACGTCATATTAAAATTCAATCCTTTAAGATTACTTATGATGAAGCCATCACTATTAAATAGTCGATTGGCAAAATGAGCCATATTGCTCTCCCAATTTGAGATGCTATTCCTGTCACAAAAAACTGTGAAGGGACACACAATGGTAGACTTTTTGGCTGAACATCCAGATTCAAGAATGACCAAACTTTATGAAGATCTCCCAGACGAGGTAGCTGAAGTTTGCTTAATCCAGACATATTTTGAAGGACAGGTGTGGCAACTCTTCTTTGACGGCGCATCAAGCATGGGTCCTCAAGGAAATATCATAGCAGGAGTAGGGGTAGTACTTGTCTTCCCACAGAACTACATAATCCCTCGTGCATTCTTATTAATTATGCCGTATTCTAACAATGTAGCAGAATACAATGCTCTCTTGATCGGGATGCAAATCGTCGATGAGATTGGCGTCAAAAATCTCGAAGCATACGGTGATTCAAAGCTTATCGTTAATCAGGTTCGTGGGGAGTACGAAGTCAGACATGAAGACTTAGTACCCTATCACGACGCAACCATCCACATGGTAGAGAAGTTTAGAAACTTTTATATTGATCATGTACCTCACCAGCAAAATGTGCATGCAGATGCACTGGCATCTCTCGCCGCTTCCTTGGCCCATCAGAGTGGCAGAGAAAGTACTCGTCTACAGCTATATCTTGTACGGTCCAATATTCGTCCTGGAAGATGATCAAACTCCAACAGGAAACCTTCAAGTCAAAAAATCTCTAGGGACTTCAGCAGGTCTGGAGCCTAGGGATTGGCGATTCTCATACATCGACTATGTCTTGTACGACATACTGCCCGATGATCCTAAAGAGGCAGCTGCCATTAGAAGGAAAGCCAATAAATTTTACTACAATGCGATCACAAGAACATTGTATCGCCGATTGCATAATGGAATCCTCCTTTGCTGCTTATCACATAAAGAGGCACATGAAACACTCAAAAAGGCTCATGACGATATGTGCGGAGCTCACCAACCTGGTCCAAAACTTGGAGATCGACTCTGAAGACTGAGATATTATTGGCCAAAGATGATCCCTGACACCATCGCTTATACTAAGCGATGCCACGCCTGTTAGATCCATGATGATTTCATTCACCTGGCACCAGTACATCTTTTCCCTACAACTTCTTTTTGACTATTCGAAATGTGAAAAATGGACGTGGTTGGTCCTATCAGCTCACCTTCATCTAAAGGACACCGGTTTATCTTGGCCATAACTAATTACTTCTCTAAATGGGCGGAGGCTATCCCCTCGAGAGAGGTAAAGACATAGGACGTGATCAAGTTCATCAAACATCATGTAGTCTACCACTTTGGCATGCCACGATGGATTATCCATGGTAATGGGCTTCAGTTCGTCAGCCAAGCATTTCAAAGATTTTGTAACAAGTTCAAGATCCAGAATGTATCTTCAACAACATACTATCTAGCCGCTAACAGCCTTGCAAAATTTTCAACAAGACCATCGGGAAACTTCTCAAGAAATTCATCTCAAACTGCCAATGCGACTGGAATGATAAGTTAGGTGAATACTTATGGGCTTATCGCACAACAGTGAGACCCCGACGAAAACTACACCGTTCTCTTTGGTGTATGGGTGTGAAGCCGTACTCCCACTAGAAATTCAGATCTCATCTCTATGCGTTGCCTTAACAACGGAGATAACAAATTAGGAGAAGCATCGACTGCGACTCTTGGAGCTGGAAGCTTTGATAGCCTGCAAGCTCAACAGCAGATCGAGCTTTATTAAGCTCAAATTTTCAGAGCCTTCAACAAGAAAGTCAAAGATCAGACTTTTAAGAAAGGTGATCTTGTCTTAGCTTTCAGAAGACCCATGGTGATGGCACATAAGACAAAAAGAAAATTTCAGCCCAAATGGTAAGGATTATTTGTATTAAAGTCAGTCTACTCAAATGGAGTATACCACCTCATAGCCCCAGACGGCGATACGCTCATGATGCCGATCAACGACAGATTCTTGAAGAAGTACTAATTTTAATAGGATGCTTCTCATGATTAGTTAACATTACACCTCTGATCAAAACTTCTAGATCCAAGAGGCTTAGAAGAGCACCAAAGAAAAGCTTCTTCCTTCAATAGATCACATTACGATCGATCATTGTCGAGCCGACCGAAAATTGGTTACATCATAATGTATGATGTAAACATCAAAGAAAAGATAAAGTGTTAAACTTCAATTTTAGCCTTGTTACTCTTCTCTAAGAACATCTGATGCCTCCGACCGCTAAAGGATAGAGGAAGTAGTTGGCATTAAAGTCCAACAAAAAATCCTCGGCAACTCATCATGCTGAGGGGAATAGCATGGCTAGGCCAACTCAAACGGTAATTGATAAAGGCATACCAAATCTGTTGATAGCTGAGAGCTTGCTAATAATCCTAAGGGACTTGGTCCCGCCTTCCCCTCCAAAATCCCTTACCAATTCCCTTTCGTGGATAGTAGAACCACAAAAATACTTGTAGCCATTTTTCTGGTGAAATGAGCACAAACTTGTCATGTTAACAGTAAACCTCTGATAAGCTATTTTTTCTTAATCCCCAACAGATTTCGTCAAGTTAATATTACACCTCTGACAACTTATTCTATTTTCCTACCAAAATCCCCTTCCAATTACCTCCCATGGAGTGGTAAGTCCACAAACTCAATCACTGTTATGTTAACACCACACCTCTAATAGTGAAAAGTTTCAATACTCCTCAGCGAGTATGAACTTCTACTTGATGGCTCCCTTACATGGAGTCACAAGTCTTCAAAATTGTCAAGTTAACACTACACCTCTAAAAATTCAAACTTCACTTGTAAATTCTCCTTAACAGAATGGCAAGTCATCAAAATTGCTCACATCACAAATCAACTCTGATCAAGTTAACACTACACCTTTGACAAATTACTGTTACGTTTAATACCACACCTCTAACAGTGATCAAGTTGCTGCCAAGTTCAACATTAAACCTCTGACAGTCACTTCCAGCAGGCTTCTATATGAAAGCTGAGATAAGCGATGCTAAGTTCAATATCACACCTCTAACATCTGGTTCATTGTTAAGTTTAACACTACACCTATGACAATGACTTTCCCTCGAACTTCCATATCAAAGTCGAGATGACCAATGCAAAGTTCAAAACTATACCTCTAATATTACCTCTATTGTTAAGTTCAACATTGCACCTATACAGTGGTATCCTCAGTTTTCCCAAACGAAACTGAAATTCCTAGGGAGCTAAGTTAACATTACACTCTAACTCACATCCTTATCAAGTTAATATCATACCTCTGACAAGATTCAATCCAATTCGTTAAGTTAATATCACATCTCTGATGGTAAAGAAATACTTAGATCCCCGATGGGTCTAGTCTTACTTGTTATTCTCGTCAATAGAATGGTAGGTCCATTTAAAATAACTGTTAGGTTGATATCACACCTTTGACAGTGTTCTCACTAATCCTCAGTTGATCGGTCACATATATTGTATATATATATTGTCAGATTACCATGTTTATTATCTATAAATCCTATTAATAAGTCATATTTTTCTTTTATAAAGTGCGGGCCCATTGCTAAAGGAAAAGGGAAGAGAAACGAGCCCAAAAGCCCATCAAATTTTGATTTAATTCAGAATTAATTCAAAATCAGAAAATCAAGCCAGATTATGGCAAATCAGAGAGGTTGAAAACCGGTTAATTTGGTTTTATCAGAATTCAAATTGGTTAACTTAAGAATCACCGGAGATCAGATCAGAATCAGAGACAAACAACAGTTCCATCAAGACCAAAGGGGGCAAAATCACACGCCAACTGGATCCCCACCTGGATGGGACCATTTGGCCACACCCTGGATGCGGATCCGTAATCAAAGCCACAGATCCGTGGCCGTTTGGTGGAGATAAGGGAGCGTTTGCTCCCCTTATCTCCTCACTCCTCTCCCTCTAAGTTTTTGCCTATAAGAGGCAGGGTTTGCACTGAAAAAATAAGCGAAGACTAAGATTATAATTCTTGTTCATTTTTAGAGTTTTAGTAGTATTGTTAGATAGTTTTGAGAAGCTGTATCTCATATTTACTTTTTAGTTTAGACCAGTAAAGAGAGAAGAGGGGAACTGAGTGTGTAATTCATCCTTGAAGTGACAATCAAAGGAGATTCAACATGCTTATTCAACTCGACTCAATTCGGTGTTTCTATACTTTATTTTCATTCTCTTATTTACTTTCTTTTTTTCATGAGAGTACCTTCTGGGCTCACTAATCAATCTCTTCTACCCCTTCTCTTGGTGGAGTTTTATGAAAGCAACTCATTTGAATCAGAATAATGTCTAAGTTAAACTTTGTTTTTGAAAGCACATGAGGATGTCTTTCTTTTAAACTTGGACTTTCAAAGCACAAACATTTTTAAACTGTTTTTATTCCATACTTGCTTCTTCGCGCTTGATGGTTTAATATTCTCTTTTTAATGATGTGTTAAGAAAGGTCTTAAGATTTAAACAAAACCATCTTATTTATTTTGCTTGAACATTAAAAGAAACTAAAGGTTTTTTCTATGATAAAAGTGAGTGCACCAAAATGTTCTTGAGATAGGTAAGTAGTTAAGTAGAAGATTAGTGAGCCCGGATCATTTTCATAATTTAAATCACAGCCAAATCACTCTCAAATCATTTTTTTAAAAAGATCATCCTTTCCAAAGCCTTTTCTAAGTTTTAAATTTTTCTTTAAATCGCTTCCCTTCTCTCCATTCTCTTTTTCAATTAAAAAAGAAAAAAAGAAAACCACCAATACCTTTCTTTGTTATATAACAATTCATAAAAATCTTCTATCGCATTCCTCCTCGTGGACACGACCCGTTAGCCCAAAGCTAGACAGTAATTCTCATTGCTTATATTTGCAATCAAATTTTTGGCGCCGTTGCCGGAAAGGGAACGGTGTAATTATTTTCTAACAAGTTTGGTGTCTTATTTCAGGGACGTCAAAATTCAGATTTAGCACTCATGCTTTACTGGAGAAGACTTGTTATTATGTGCCCCTACTCTCGAAAGTAGGAAACATAATTTCAAGAAATTGCAGTGTAAAAGCTTGAAATTTTGGACTACTAAAAACTCTTTTTTACAGGACATATTGCTTTGCAAAAATATAGTTATTGTATATTATTTTTGCTATATTTGATATTCACAATCCCTATTTTTAATCCAACAGTAATCTGATTGATAGCTAATTGCTTAAAAAATGTTTAGACTTGCATTCTAGGCATTTGTCTAATTATGTTTCTTTTACGATTACTGTCAAAGATACCTAGAGACAAGGTATGTATGCATAATATATAGTTAGGAAACATTCTTCGTGATATTTGCTTGTGAATGTTATTTTTCTATATCTTGCACACTCTTCACAATCAATTTTAAGGGCAAAACCCAAATCAAGATAAGGTGGAGAAGTCATTACCCTTCCTTATCCCACAAACCATCTCCAAGCACGCACAGCCTAAGCCTAATTTAAAATCTGATAGCCGTTAGCCGTAAGGACATCTCAAACTCATTTGGAGATCATCCTAAGGGGGAAGGTGTTAGAATTTGCTCCTGCCAAATCAGTGTCTAAGGAAAGGGATTGAGGGACGAAACCCAGAAGGCTGGTAGTTTGGCTTAATTAGGCCTATCACTTTTTGTGTGGATATCTCTCACCAATCTTGCCCTGACCTAGCTGATTAGCTTGTAGTCAAAGTCTGCATTATACTTCCTGTGGACAATCAAGCAGTTAGGAGTTGTCTAGGTCAAGATTACCTTAGACTAGGCTTGATTGTTTTCTCTTACTGACTATTGGTGAACTTGTTTGTGATTGTGTCTGTGTATGCAAGTGTGGTCAAGAGACCCTAATTCATCTAAGTTAACTAGAAACACTTCATCACCTAAGTTTGAACCAAGACCAGATTCGGTTATGGCTCAACCGACATCTTTGCAGGATAAGTTCTATCCTATTAGAACCTCACTTCCATCCTGCATCCAACTTCCATCAGTTGGTGAACACAACTTTGAGTTTAAGCCACAGTTCATTAACACACTCCCTAAGTTCCATGGTTTAGACTCCAAAGATACTTACTTCTTCATAAGAGAATTTGAGAAAGTATGCTTAATGATAAAAATCCCACACCTTATAGAGATACTATTAGGTTGAGATTTGTCCCATTCGCTCTTAAGCACTTAGCCAAGAAATGGCTTTATAGCTTAGCGGCCGGCTCTATCACATCCTGGGATGGTTTCATCAAGATTTTTTTGAAGAAATTCTATCCAATTTATAAGACCGCTCTCGTTAGGAAAAATATCATGCAGTTAAAGTAAGAATCTAGTGAACCGTTTTGGAGGTACTTTGAACCCTTCAAAGACCTCCTTATTCAATGTTCTCATCATGAAATAGAGAAATAGTGATAATGCTAAATCCTTTATGACGGTTTAGACTACTCAACCAGGACCCTTTTAGAAATCACGTGCCAAGGGGAATTCTTGCAGAAGGATGAGAATGAAGGATGAGATTTATATGAGAATCTAGATGAAAAGATAATCCAATGGGAAGCAACTAGTGAAAACTCGAGAAATTCAAACTCGATCTCTTCAAAAGGAGGTCTCCACTCAATTGAATTATCCATAGCTAACGAGGCTAAATTACCTAACTTAGCGAGAAGACTGGAAGCTTTAGAAACTAAGGAACCAAGTCTAGTCAATCACGTCAGCCCAAACTAATTTTCAACTCCGGGTTGTACATACTGTCAAGCCATGAATCATGTGTTTGATGAGTGTCCTATGTTTCAAGCTCAACAACAATATCCTGAACCGATGAATGCAGCCTTTTCAAGGCCGAACAATGTCCCTACGTACCAACGTATAATCCTAGCTGGAGAAATCACCCAAATTTCTCATGGAGCCAACACAATAATGACCACCCACGGTCAAACCATGCAATGTACTTTCTTTATTCTAATAATTCTTCCAATCATCAACCCAACTTTTCTGATCACCATCATAATTCTCCTAACCATCCACCCAAATTTTCAAATTATCAACAAAACTTTCCCAACCAAGCTCCACAGTCTTCCTCCCAGAATCCTCAACTTAAAAGGAGAATATTGATTTTGAGAGAAATAAGTAAAGGTATATGAAGAACCAGGATTCCCTCATGCAAATAATACAGAGGCTAGAGGGTCAAATGAGCCAATTAGCCAATCCATAGAACGAGAGGCAAAAGGGTACCTTACCCAGTCAGCCAATAATGAATCTTAGGAATTCTCAATAAGCTCATTCGGCTGAGGATCAATCATTAAATCAATGTAATGTTGTTCATACATTGAGATCGGGAAAGAAAGTTGATAATCAAGTATCAACACCATCCATCCCATTCAACACAATCACACTCAAGCATCTACCTCATCTAGTCTCAATCCTTCTAAATCTGACGAATCTGAAACAGATAAGTCAACTAGTCAAGTGTACAAGCTTACAGTACCATTTCCTAATAGTCTGAAGAACAACAAGCATAATCCACACATGGATAAGATAATTGAGATCTTCAACTAAGTGAAGATAAATGTGCCACTTCTTGATACCATCCAACAAGTCCCGTCCTATGCAAAATTTCTTAAAGACATGTGCACCAAGAAGAGAAAGACTAATGTGCCCAAGAAATTCTTCTTAACCACTAACATTAGTGAGCTACTGTCGGGTCCGATTCCTGTCAAGTACAAGAATCTAGGTTATCCCATCATTGCCTGCACTATAGAACAAGTCGAGATTAGTCATGCACTTCTTGACTTAGGGCAAGTATCAATCTGCTTCCATCTCAGTTTATCAGCAACTGGGTTAGACGATCTTAGTCCAATTCGAATCACAATCCAACTGGCTGACCGTTCTGTGAAAGTTCCAAAGGGGGAAATTAATGATGTCCTTATCCGGGTCGGGGAGTTTATCTACCCAGTTGATTTCATAGTTCTTGAGACACAACTTGTGTCCAATCCTAAGGCTCAAACTCCTGTTATCCTAGGACGCTCATTTCTTATTATTGTCAATGTTATTATCAATTGTAGGAATGAGTCATGAGATTAACCTTTAGGGACATGACTAGAGAAGTCAATGTCTTCAACATAGAAAAACAACCTCTTAAGATAAGAGACCAAACGTTTGAGGTAAACTTTATTAAAAATAATTGTGATGAAGAAAGTGAAGGTATAGAGAATGAGTCTTTATTTCTTAATGAATTATTTAATCAATGCGATTATATTAATGATAAGGCATATTTCGAAAATCCTAATTTTAGAGTACCCTTTAAAAAAAAGAAAATTTGATTTGAATATTTTCACTTTCGATGAGCCAACCAATGATATATCGCATAAGAACATAATTCAAGAACCTTCGATTGACCTACTCTTTGAAAACCTCTTCGAAGAAAAACTCATGTGTTTGGATGAACCGACTAGGGATATTTTGGTCAATTACACACCTCCAGGGGAAGTGATGACCTATGTTTTGAGGAGATGTATAGAACTGAGTTAGAATTCCTAGGGATTCATAGTAAGGAAGTTCCAACTGAGAAGTGTGATAGTGATCAATTTTTAAATAATGAATATAGAAATATGAGGAAGAAAAACTTAAAGAATGTGAGACTGGGAAGGAAGAGAGCTAAAATGATAAAAAAATTGGCCTCCCCACTATACCCTATAAAGAGAACCCATTAGAATGATGGGAAAAGAGCTAGAGGGATGAGACTGAAAAGGATCTAGGTGTGGGAGAAACATGATGTTGTACATATTTTTGTATATATATATATATATATATATATATATATATATATATATATATGAAATCACCTAGAGGGGGTGAATAGGTGATAAGGCTAATCAATGTACAAATTAAAATGTTATGATGCAGCGATCACTCAAAACAAACTAGAAGCCGAATACCCTGTGAAGGGCTCTGAACTCCTTCCTCGTGATTCCTCTAGATAAGAGTTTGAGGTGCACAATGCAATCTTATTGTATGAGTATTGATCGACAATATGGCAATGGATATGAAGCAAGTAAATATAGCAATGAATATAAAGCAAGTAAATGAAGTAAGTAAACCAATCACAAATACTGAGATTTGTTTCGAGGTTCGAGCACTCAGCTCTACGTCTCCGCCTTCACCCAGAAGGATTTTCCAACCACTATAACTTTCACTAAGAATTACAACCACACCGGAGTACCCAACTCCTCAATCACACTCCTCTAATCCAGAGGTAGTGGAGCCACAAGTACAAGAATATCTTGGTGAACAAAAGACCATAAACCCTCTTTTGAAAACCTTTTTCCCTTACAAAAACCATAGAGAATAATGTGTAGGATTGAAGCTCAAGTTTTGTAAGTGAAAAAGAAAATAAAATTGAAGAGAGTTTTGAACCAAAAACTTCAGTAAAGAGAGAGAATTTTGAGCACAAAAATAGAGAACAAAAACTTCTTTTGAAAGCCTTAAACTTGAATACTTTTTGCAAAAGATTATTATAATTAGCTCAACCCTAATCATCCCTATTTAGGGGCCGTTTGTTTCGCGTAAAATTCCGTAATTCGTAAATGACTTACTACCCAGTTACAACTACGGCGTTTGTTTGGACCGTAATTCGTAAAAGACTTACGTAACTAACTAACACTCACTTGCAACCCAGTTATCACTCACTTACAGCTCAGTTACAGTTAATTTTGTGGTCATACAACTTTGTAATATTTTTTATATTAATATTAAATTTTTTTTAATATTTAACTTTTTTATTATTATTTGCAGTATTAAAACTTTTAAAATCACCAAATAGTTAATTTTGTGGTCAACTTTTTCACTTACGACTTATACATTACGACAACCAAACATCATAAAGTACAATACACTTTCCTACTTTACAATTTTATATTACCAACCAAACACCGTAAAATTTATATACATGTAACTCATTTACAATTGTAAAAGACTTTACCAATTACAACTACGAATTACGGCCAGTTACGACAACCAAACAGACCCTTATAGGATAAAAGTAGGGATTAAAGAGTAAACTATTATAATAAATAATTAGGAAATTTTTGACCCAAAACCAGCCCCCAAAATCGTTTAGAGATAAAACACACGTTTAAAAACGTGTTTAATCAAGTAGCCGTTAGGGCTAAAATCAAGCACTTGGTCGACCGGGTCTTCAAAAAATTTAGCCGTTGCTAGCCCACAGTCGACCGCCCGGTCGACCGAAATGGGGCCCGGTCGACCGGGAGACGTGCACACATGCACGCACCTAAACGGTCAGAAGTCCGGTCGACCTTTCTGACCTGAACAGAGTCGATCGACCATCCGGTCAACCGCAACAGGCCAAAAATCAGTCTTTTGAAAAAGGTTTTTGAAGATCTTGATAGTTTTCAAAGTAGTTTTGATCAAAACTTGGTATAATATATAAAATAGAGTTTGTAAGTAATAAAATATGTTTAAAAACATTTTGTATATAGGAGAGATACCCTAAAAATAAATCTTGTGCAAAATCTTGTGTGTGGGAAAAATTGAGCTTCAACACTATACACACTATTCTTTAACACACTAAAAATATAAAAACACAGAAATGAAGTCTCTGAGCCGCATTACACCAACTAGAGCCTTCTCTTCTATGAAACCGTCCTCTTTTGCCATTTGCCTTTAAGCATCATAATTCCTTGCAATAGCTCAGAAGGACCACCATGAATAGTACTAACCTGAAACTCATTCTAAATAACTTATTAGTACCATATAGCTTCTATGTGTTTTGTTATCATCAAAACTTAAACAAATGGAGAGTGTAACCTTTTGGGCCAACAATCTCCCCCTTTTTGATGATGACAAAACATATATAGGCTATAACACAAGATATAAAAGGGAGGTAAAAACTCCTCCTCAAATGATGCTATATTAAACAAGTATAAAACAAATTTTCATGAGATAACAATAAAACACCATCAATAAAATGAAACAAATTTTCATGAGATAACAATAAAACACCAATAAAACATCAAATCATGACACATATTTCTCCCCCTTTTTGTCATACATCAAAAAGGGATATATTAGCAAGAAAACTTTCTTATTCAACAACACAAACATTAAGTTCACCACATATAAAAAAAATCTATTATAATCAAGTGATTTAGTGAAAATATCGGCAAGTTACAAATCGGAAGAAACATAATTAATCTCAATATCACCTTTCTCAAAATGATCTCTAAGAAAGTGATATCTATTCTCAATGTGCTTGGTCTTACTATATTGATTTGCATTCTTAGTCATATGTATAGTACTAGTATTATCACAAAATATTTTTATATGATCATAATGCAAATCATAATCAAGAAGAGTACGTTTCATCCAAAGGTCTTGCACACAACAAGCCCCCGCCGCAACATACTCCGCTTCGGCGGTTGAGAGGGCTACCGAATTTTGTTTCTTAGAGGACCATGAAATAAGACAATTACCAAGAAATTGACATATTCCACTAGTACTCTTCTTATCCACTCTACAACCCGCATAGTCGGCATCCGAAAAACTCGTCATTGAGAAATCTCCAGTTTTCGGATACCATAGACCCATTCCAATAGTGCCCTTAATTTAACGAATAATGCGTTTTACCGCAATTAAATGAGATTCTTTGGGACACGATTGGAATCTAGCACAAAGACACACACTAACATGATATCCAGCCTACTAGCCGTTAAATACAACAAACTACTAATCATACTTCTATACAACTTAATATCAACACACTTACCTTGGTCATCCTTATCAAGCTTGGTGGTGGTGGCTATGGGAGTGTTGCAAATTTTTGAATCTTCAAGCCCAAATTTCTTGATGATTTCCTTGGAGTACTTGGCTTGACATATGAATATCCCATCGCGCATTTGCTTGATTTAGAGTCCAAGAAAATAATTCAATTCACCCATTAATGACATTTCAAATTCACGTTGCATGCATTGTTCAAACTCCTTGCAAAGTAACTCATTAGTAGAACCAAAGATTATATCATCAACATAAATTTGAACTATAAGAATGTCACTATCAACATGTATTGTAAATAATGTGGTGTCTACTTTGTCTTTAACAAAATCATTTGAAAGAAGAAAACTAGAAAGCCTTTCATACCAAGCTCTTGGAGCTTGTTTTAAACCATACAATGCTTTATCAGTTTGAAAACAAAATTAGGATGTTCATGCTCCACAAAACCGGGAGGTTGTTCAACATAAACTTTCTCATTAATGAAACCATTTAAAAATGCACTTTTTACATCCATTTGAAAAAGTTTAAAATTTTTAAAAGATGCATAAGCTAGTGTGATCCGTATGGCTTCAAGCCGTGCTACGGGTGCAAAGGTCTCCTCAAAGTCGATTCCTTCAACTTGAGTGTAACCTTGAGCCACTAACCTAGCTTTATTCCTAATAACATTTCCTGACTCATCTAACTTGTTCCTAAAAATCCACTTAGTACCAATTATTGGTCTATCGTGGGGTCTAGGAACAAGGTGCCAAACTTGGTTGCGCTCAAATTGATTGAGCTCTTCTTGCATAGCTAGCAACCAATATGAGTCACCCTCGGCTTCGAGGATGTTTTTGGGTTCAAAATGAGATATGAATGCAAAATTACCACACAATTCATGGAGTTTGGAGCGAGTGATTACCCCTTTAGATACATCACCTATGATGAGATCCTTGGGATGATTTGTAGCATATTTCCAATCTTTAGGAAGTGGTTGAGAGTTTTCCACTTCATCCTTTTGAACTTCACCAATGGGTTCTTACTTTTCTTCTTGAATTAGTGAGTCCTTCAAGGATATTTTCTCCATGTCCTCACCTAATGAGTCAATCTCTACAACATTCTCAATAATAGTATTAGATTCTTCAAATTTAACATGCATAGATTCTTCAATAGTATGAGAAGATTTATTGAATACTCTATAAGCTTTGCTAGTACTAGAATATCCAACAAATATTCTTCATATGCCTTAGCATCAAATTTACCCAAATTATCTTTAGTATTCAAAACAAAACACTTGCATCCAAAAACTTTAAAGTATGAAACATTTGGTTTTCATAAATTATAAATTTCAAAAGAGGTTTGAAAGTATTTTTACACAAATAAATACGGTTTGATATGTAGCATGCGGGTTTATGGCTCGGCCCATAAATATTGAGGGAGACCATATTCACTTATCATAGTCCTAGCCATTTCTTAAAGAGTTCTATTCTTCCTTTCTACTACTCCATTTTGTTGTGGAGTTCTAGGACATGACATTTCATGCTTAATTCCCTTCATCACAATAAGTCTTGAAGAGTTGGTTAACAAACTCACCACCTCTATCACTTCTTATTTTTAAAATTGAAAATCCTTTTTCTTTTTCAACCCTTTTTCGAAAAATCTTAAAATGCAAAAAAATTTGATCTTTGTGTTCCAAAAGAAAAACCCAAGTGAAACGAGAAAAATCATCAACTAAAACAAAAATATATCTACTTCCATTTAAGCTTTTAGTTTTAGTTGGTCCAAAATGATCCATGTGAATCAATTCCAATGGCCTAGTTGACATGATATCCTTGATTGGTTTGAAAGAAGACTTGGTTGTTCCCAAGTTGGCACGCACCACAAATGCGGTTTTTCAAACTTCAAGTAAGGAATACGCTTCACCAATTTCTTAGAATTAATTCTAGCAAGATGATCAAAAGATGCATGTCCTAATCTTCTATGCCAAAACCATGAAATCTCATCAAAAGCATTCAAGCATTTAGTAAAACAATCTAAATTAAGCATGTCAATAATATAGACATTATTTTCACGAAATCCAATGAGACTACAATCATTGGTTTTACAATCAAAATTTTGCAAAAAGATTCATCAACACACAACTTTGAGACCACAATCACAAAATTGACTTATACCAAGTAAGTTATGTTTAAGCCCATCAACCAGAACAACATTTCTATTAAAGGAGATGCACCAATAATGTTACCTATACCGATGATGATGCCCTTGGAGTCATCTCCGAGGGTGACCGGTGCCACCTTCAACGTACCTTGATAGGGTTGTGAAGTTGTTGATATCCCATGTCATATGCCTTGAACAACCACTATCAAGGTACCACCGCTCCTTACGTCTTGGAGCCTTGGTATGTACCTACATCAAATAATTTAGGACTTGATTTTTGGTACCCATATTTTCTTGGGCCCTAGAGAGTTAGTGTTTCGAATCCACACAAGATTATTTGTCCTATTTATATGATCATAGCAAAATTTTGCCAAATGGCCATTCCGGCCACAATAAGTACATTTATAAATTCTACCATATTTAAAAGCATAATGAGCATGTGGCTTACGAACATGTGAATTGTGAGCATGAGCAGTTTTAACATGAGTGACATGTGTTGTGTTGGCATGATGAGCATGAAAATTTTTAGCATGATTTGTTTATCATTTTTAGTATGTGGAGTGTGCATATGCTTCTTTGAAAACATTTCTTCTAATTTATTAGTGTTAAAAGCACATTCTTTTAAAACATTTTCAAAATCATTGATTTTAGTTTTTAACAAGGATAATTCATTTTCATCAATTTTTGAAAATTTAGCTTTACAAGCAACTTTATAAGCATCAAACTCTCTTTTGTTGAAATAAGATTAGAAGAAAGTTCATCTTTTTCTTTTCAAGAAAATACAAGTTGATTTTTAAGCATCTCAATTTCCTTTTTCAATTTTGAACATTCTACCTTTTTATCATCAAAACTTTCAGAAAGTTTAACAAAAGCATGTACTAACATTTCTCTACTTATTTCACTTTTATCATCAAGAGGTTGAGTAGTTACCTTGGGTGTATTTGCCATGAAACATATATTTGTCGTGTCGACTTCATCTTCGGATTCACTTTCTGAATCCCAAGTGGCTTTGTATACCTTCTTTTCAACCGACCTCTTTTGCTTCAAGGAGGAAGTCATCTTTTTCTTGAAATCGGGACAATCGGCCATGATGTGTCCGGGTTTCCGACGGTTGTAGCATATGATCCTTTTCTCCTCCTTCCCTTCCCATCGCTTTCTATAGTTGAGTTTATTCTTGCGGTACATTCTCTTTACATTTCTCACAAGGAGAGATAGCTCTTCATCCTCTTCTTCATAGCTCTTCATCCTCTCTTCATCTTCTTCATTGTCGTAGTTCGTAGAGGAAGACTTGAAAGTTATGGACTTTTTCTTTTGAGGTACCGCTTCTTCTCTTGCCTTCTTCTCCATCTCATGAGTCTTTAGGTTCCGATAAGACTTATGAGCTCCATCTCGTCTTTGTCATTTAACTCCTTCAAGGTGGTAGCTTTGATTTCCATGACGAAGAAAGTGCACGAATCACTTTACGCACCTTTTGGTCGTTGCTTATATCATCACCTAGAGAAGAAAGAGCATTGGTAATCTTAGTAAACTTGGTAATTATATCATCATAGATCTTCTTCTAGTATTTTAAAACTTTCATATGGGAACGCAAGAGATCTATCTTAGCTCTCTTGACTTGTGATGTCCCCTCATGAGTGACCAATAAGTGTTGCCAAATCTCAAAGGCGGATTTGCAATGGATAACCGTGTTAGATCATCCTCATTCAAAGTTAAAAGTAGGTCATTTTGAGCCTTTGAATTAGCTTCATATTTCTTGAAGGTAAGTTCAGACCAAGTGTCCTCCTCACTTTCGGGTCTACTATAGGGCTTGGTCAAGGACTTAGCAACTATACTACCTAGAGATTATAGAAAAATAGTCATCCTAACTTTCCATATGGAAAAGTTGAGTCCATCAAATTTGGGAGGGGTCTTAATGTTACCGGCCATCTTTACTAGTGTATGAATGAAAATATGCAAATAGTGATTAGCAAATTTTAGGATCTCTCTAAGGATGTGAGGCCAAAAACTAGAGTCCTACCTCTGATACCAATTGAAATCACCTAGAGGGGGTGAATAGGTGATAAAGCTAACCAATACACAAATTAAAATGTTATGATGCAACGATCTCCCAAAACAAGATTAGAAGCCGATACCCTGTGAAGGGCTCTGAACTCCTTCTCGTGATTCCTCTAGATAAGAATTTGAGGTGCACATTGCAATCTTGTTGTATGAGTACTAATCGACAATATGGCAATGAATATGAAGCAAGTAAATATAGCAATGAATATAAAGCAAGTAAATGAAGCAAGTAAACCAATCGCAAACACTGAGATTTGTTTCGAGGTTCGAGCACCCAGCTTTACGTCCCCGCCTTCACCCAGAAGGATTTTCAACCCACTATAACTTTCACAAAGAATTACAACCATGCCGGAGTACCCAACTCCTCAATCACACTCCTCTAATCCAGAGGTAGTAGAGCCACAAGTACAAGAATATCTTGGTGATCAAAAGACCACAAACCCTCTTTTGAAAACCTTTTTCCCTTACAAAAACCCTAGAGAATAATGTGTAGGATTGAAGCTCAAGTTCTGTAAGTGAAAAAGAAAATAAAATTGAAGAGAGTTTTGAACCAAAAACTTCAGTAAAGAGAGAGAATTTTGAGTACAAAAACAGAGAACAAAAACTTCTTTTGAAAGCCTTAAACAACTAGAATACTTTTTGTAAAAGATTGTTATAATTACCTCAACCCTAATCATCCCTATTTATAGGATAAAGGTAGGGATTAAAGAGTAAACTATTATAATAAATAATTAGGAAATTTTTGACCCAAAACCAGCCCCAAAATCGTTTAGAGATAAAACACACGTTTAAAAACATGTTTAATCAAGTAGCAGTTAGGGCTGAAATCAAGCACTCGGTCGACCGGCCGGTCGACCGGGTTTTCAAAAAATTTAGCCGTTGCCAGCCACGGTCGACCGCCCGGTCGACCGCAAAAAACAAAGACTAAGGAACTTTCAGTCGGCCAAAGGTCGGTCGATCGAAATGGGGTCCGGTCGACCGCCCGGTCGATCGGGAGACGTGCACACATGCACGCACCCAAACGGTCAGAAGCCCGTCGACCGGCCGGTTGACCGTTCTGACCTGAAACAGAGCCGGTCGACCGTCCGGTTGACCGCAACAGGCCAAAAATCAGTCTTTTGAAAAAGGTTTTTGAAGATCTTGATAATTTTCAAAGTAGTTTTGATCAAAACTTGGTATAATATATAAAATGGAGTTTGTAAGTAATAAAATATGTTTAAAAACAATTTGTATATAGGAGAGATACCCTAAAAATAAATCATGTGCAAAATCTTATGTGTGGGGAAAATTGAGCTTCAACACTATACACACTATTCTTTAACACACTAAAAATATAAAAATACAGAAATGAAGTCTCTGAGCCACATTACACCAACTAGAGCCTTCTCTCTATGAAACCGTCCTCTTTCGCCATTTGCCTTTAAGCATCATAATTCCTTGCAATAGCTTAGAAGGACCACCATGAATAGTACTAACCTGAAACTCATTCTAAACAACTTATTAGTACCATATAGCTTCTATGTGTTTTGTTATCATCAAAACTTAAACAAATGGAGATTGTAACTTTTTGGCCAACAATATATAATATATATATATAATATATATATATATATATATATTATATATATATATAATATATATATATATATATATATATATATATATATATATATATATATATATATGCATCTCTTTTACATTCCATATCATGCATCTATACATTTCTTTCATACATTGGGGACAATGCATGAGATAATTGTAGGGGAGGGCTCTAACATGACTAATATAACTAAAAACAAAATATATATATATATATATATATATATATAAACTTTTTGAAAGAAAAGAAAAATATTTTGATATATTTTTTGTCAGAAATTAAGTCAATTTTAAGAATAAGAATATCATAATTAGGATTTCTTATGCTTGATCAAAATAAGATGACTTGTTTGATTTTCAGGGTTAGGAAGAAAAAATGATGAAAGTAATTTTTCTTGATCTTTACCTTAAAGAAATATGCACATCTTATACACTTACGCACTTAGAGTTCAAAAAACAAAGATTCTTATGCCTTATAAAAAAAAGAAATATATATGTATTTTTATGAAAAAAATAAATAAATCTAATTATTGATTAGCTAGGTGCTTTGGCCTAAGAAAGCCTTAGTATTTATGCAAATGGTAATTAGATAAGTTTGGATATATATAAATCCTCTGATTAAGCTGGGTATTTGTGCCTCATGAAAATAAGTATTCACGCCTAAAAGAGGTATATTTTATAAATAAAAACCTTGGTCTTATGGCCTTGTCTGCTCGAGTGTTTAAGTCCTTATGGGTGTTTTTCACCTCTGCCCTAAGACTGTCCGGTTTGGTTGTCACCGACTAAAGGCTCGTTACATGGGCAGTTTAGAAAGCCTAATGGAATTGAGGAACAAATACCACCAAAAATAAATATAAAAAGGCATAAGAGTTAATGTTAAAGAACCCTTAGTCAAACTTCACAGTCACGAAGGTGCATATGACTCAGGTAAAGTAATAGACTAGATGAGAAATACAATTTGACTCCTTACTTTGATTAATGACATTTTTGAATAGAGACTAAGTTTAGGAATGAAAAGTTCGATATTCTTATAACTTATAGATTACTTGAACTCTTACGAATATACTTCAAATATTTTCTCTCTTTTCAAAATGCTTTTCAAAATACTAACATTTTTTCGCTTTCTTTATGGATTTTGTGGGTGCAATCCACTAAAAATCCTCACGAGACAAAACTCGTCCTCTAGGGGTAACCTAAAGGTTTAACGGCTTGTTGCACATGCTCAGTGCAATCGAGTGACATGCGAAAGTGGTCTAATAATTGATTAGGATTAGTTTTGATGTTTTACTCGAGAACGAGTAAAAAATAAGTGTGGGGTGTGATCGGTCACATATATTGCATATTTATTGTCACATTATCATGTTTATTATCTATAAATCCTATTAATAAGTCTTATTTCTCTTTTATAAAGTACAAGCCCATTGCTAAAGGAAAGGAAAGAGAAACGAGCCCAAAAGCCCATCAAATTCTGATTTAATTCAGAATTAATTTAAAATCAGAAAATTAGAGTAGATTATGGCAAATCAGGGAGCCTGAAAACTGATTAATTTGATTTTATCAGAATCCAAATTGGTTAGCTTGAGAATCACCGGAGATCAAATCAGAATCAGAGACAAACAGCAAATCCAGCCAGACCAAGGGGACAAAATCACACGCCAACCGGATCCCCACCTGGATGTGGCCATTTGGCCACATCCTGGCCGCGGATCCAAGGCCAAAGCCGCAGATCCGTGACCGTTTGGTGGAGATAAGGGGAGCGTTTGCTCCCCTTATCTCCCCACTCCTCTCCCCATTGGGTTTTTAACTATAAAAGGCTGGATTTGCACTGAAAAAGGAAACGAATACTAGGATTAGAATTCTTGCTAATTTTTACAATTTTAGGAGTATTGTTAGATAGTTCTGAAAAGCTGTATCTCATATTTACTTTTTAGTTTAGACCAGCAAGGAGAGAAGAGTAGAACTGAGTGTGTAATTCATCCTTGAAGTGACAATCAAAGGAGATTCAACATGCTTATTCAACTTGACTCAATTCGGTATGTCTATATTTATTTTCTTTCTCTTGTTTGCTTTCTTTTTATCATGAGTAACTAAACCATCTTCTGGGCTCACTAATCAATCTTTTCTACCTTCTTTCTCTTGATTGAGTTTTATGAAAGCAACTCTTTTGAATCAGAATAATGCCTAAGTTAAACTTTGTTCTTGAAAGCACATGAGGATGTCTTTCTTTTAAACTTGGACTTTCAAAGTACAAATATTTTTAAACTGTTTTTATCCATACTTGCTTCTTCGCGCTTGATGGTTTAACATTATCTTTTTAATGATGTGTCAAGAAAGGTCTTAAAATTTAAATAAAACCATTATTTGTTTTGCTTGAATATTAAAAGAAACTAAAGATTTTTGCCTATGATAAAAGTGATGCACCAAAATGTTCTTAAGATAGGTAAGTAGTTGAGTAGAAGATTAGTGAGCCCAGATCCTTTTCATAATTTAAATCATAGCCAAATCACTCTCAAATCATATTTTTAAAAGGATCATCCTTTCCAAAGCCTTTTTCAAGTTTTAAATTTTTCTTTAAATCACTTCCCTTCTCTCATTCTCTTTTTCAATATAAAAAGAAAGAAGAAAAACACCAACACCTTTCTTTGTTATTTAACAATTCATCGAAAAACTTCTATCGCATTCCTCCTTGTGGACACGACTCGTTAGCCCAAAGTTAGACGGTAATTCTCATTGCTTTTATTTGCAATCACCTGTTGAGTCTTAATTAAGTCAATACTAAACCTCTGATGAAGACTCAATCATAATCCTCCGCAGAGTGAAAACTTCACTTATCATTCTCATCTATAGAATGGCAAGTCCATAGAACCTATTCCACTACTGTCAAGTTAATATCACACTTCTGACAGTAACCTTTTTTTAAATTTCTTAAATGAAATTTTCCAACTTGGCTTGCTAAGTTAGAATATCACACTTCTAGAAATCAAAGATAATTGCTTTCGCTCGTCTGATTTTTCAATGCAAAAAGGAAGTCATGACAAATAAGAAGGCAGAAAAGTGTCAGTTTTATTGATATTCAAAAATATGAAAGTGATACAAAACACTCTCTTCTCCAATAAGACTAAGCGATACAATAAAGGAGTACAAAGAAGTCCCTCTTACTCAGCGAAAGGTTGCACTCTCTCCTTGAAATATTGAAGATACATAAAGTATCTTCTTGACTGTGGCCGAGAATAGCAGATCAACCTCCTCTCCTCTTGAGAACAATGGTATTTCTCGAGGTCAAAATACAAAGAAGCATTCTAACTCCACCTGACCAACTGGTGCGAAGATCTTCACAAGGTCGTAATCCTTCGCTTAATGGAAACTCTACCACCAGAAAGTTATCCAATGAGCATGGGTTTTTCGTTGTTATCAGTTCTTTGAACAAGATTGGTGAAGGGAGGATTTGAGACCTTACTACTGACGTCCTCTTTCCCGCGACTTTCAAATGTGCCATGCTTATTATGATCAGGAAGGACCCGAGACCTTACTGCTGCATCATGTCCAATAATGTCTTGATGGGTATCAAGAATCGCGCGGATCTTCCTCGTCCTTAGACAGAAGTTCTGACTCCTCAAGTGGTCTCCAATCAAACAAACTGGTCGTTTCATGTCTACCTCAATAAATGCGACAAAGACACTGGAACTAGCACTAACGATATGGCCACAACCTGTAAGAAGGAAAAAACCCAAGGGTTAAATTTTTGTAAAGACAGAAACGTGAATCCAGAAGCGCAGACGCGGGTCTAAAGTCATGAACTCCAAACGCAAGTTTTTTACGCGAATCTCATGTTTAAAGCTCTAGGACGCAGAGTTTACCACGCTTTGTAAAAATAAAAAATATGGAATCCGAAGGCAAGCCCAAAATTAGACTCGTGTCTGATGATTGAAACACGGGACATATATAAAGGTGCAAACGCGGCCTTAAAGTTTTCTGAGTCATGAGCTTCAAATGCAGGTATTATATGAGAGACCCGTGTTAAGGCCTCAAGACGCAGAGTTCACCACACTCGGGTCTAAAAATCTCAAAAGGGCATTTAAAGGCCTCAAGACGCAAAATTCACCACACTCGCGTCTAAAGATCTCAAAAGAGCAGTCTTAAAATATTCTAAGTCATGAATTCTAAACGTGAGTCTTATATGCAAAGCCCACATTTAAGGCCTCAAAACGCTGAGTTCACCACGCTCGTGCTTGAAGAACTTGAGACTCAGGAATCTACAAGCTCGTGTTTCATCAGTTAAGGTGAAGATTATGTTTGCAGAGCATGGACGCATGGACAGTCGACTGTTTAGAAGTTTCAAGGAGAGATCAAGAAACAGAGCATGGACGCTTGGATCTCATGTCAACTGTCTAAACTTTAATTTCAAAAATTTCTGGAAGAGATCAAGAGACAGTCTCTTTATGATTGGTGATGACAGAGCCACAAGAAAACAAAGTCTTATTATGGAAAAGGTTACTTCCTACCTGAAGAAGAGTTCTTTAGAGGAAAGACATCATCCGTCAAGATACGGCCATGAAAGCACCTGAGGGGACGCTTTTTTATTTTGAAATCACTTAACAGGGATAATCTTCGAAGAAGATTGCAAGAAAGCATCATAGTTTTGGGCTCGTTCAAAGAACTTTGAAAGTTCTTCAGGATGCAGGCTTGGAGAAGAAAACAATCTAAGAACCATAAAGGTTCTTCAGAGCACCTTCCCATAAAGGGAAAACAGTTAAGATGAATGACTGTTAAGAGGCTCATGGCCTATTTATAGGCTTGCTAATGGCCATTAATTAATGGCATGAAAATTAAAATCATTCTTAAAGACCAACTAATAGCCTTAATTCGCGACGCGGATCTCAAATCTAGTCTGAGTAAGACACATGAATTTTTGCTCCGGGAAGTCCCAACAACACGCGTCCCCAACTGTCAATGCCGGCTTTAAAGATCCAGTGAGATCTTTTCGTCTCTATAAACTGCATGTGGCGCTTCAAGGGCCGCATTTTGAAGTCTGCGTTCCTTCACAAACCAAAGATTTTGTTCTCTCAATAGAATGAGGACCGCGTCTTTAACAATTCAAGGCCGCGTCTTAAAATACGCGTTCTTCCACAAGCTAAGGGTTGTGTCCCCTCCAGCAAATTGAAGAGCTCAGGATCGCGTCTCTCCTCAATTAAGGGTCATGTCCTCCCATCAATTTAGGGTTGTGTCCCTTCATCAATTCAGGACTGCGTCCTCCTATCAATTCAGGGTTGCGTCCCTTCTTCAATTCAGAGTCGCGTCCTCAGAGTCGTGCCCTCTACATGAATCAGAGCTGCGTCTCTCAATAATCCAGAGCCGCGTCCTTCAAACAATTCCGAGTTATGTCTCTTAATAGCTCAAGGTCGCGTCTCTCCTCAATTCAGGATCGCATCCTCCCATCATTCAGGGCTGTGTTCCTTCATCAATTCAAAGATGTGTATCTCAATAATCTAAAGCCGCTCCTCCAAATGATTCAGAGTCACGTCTCTTAAACAATTCAGAGCCGCGTCTCTCAATAACTCAAAGTCTCTTCTCTCTTTCAATTCAGGATGCGTCCCTTCATCAATTCAGAGCCACGTCTCTCAACAATTCAGAGCCGCGCCCTCCAAGTGAATCAGAGCCCCGTCTCATCAATAACTCAGTGTTGCCTTAGTTTTTTCTCTACAACTCATAGTTGTGTCTAAGTAAATGGCTAAGAACTACGTCTCCACACTACTCAAGAGTCGCGTCTGTGAGAGCTGCATCTCCTACGCAATAAAGAGTCCGTATGATTCTCAAACACAAAAGAGGGATAAAGATAAGACAAAATTTGATAACTTTTATTATTGATATCAAAATGATAAAAATGATAAAAATACTCTTTTATTTAATAAATGGAGTGTTACAAAAAAAAAGAGATACAAAAGGAGGAGGGTTAATTCCACTCAGCCAAAGAGTAAATCTGGTCTCAGAGACGCTGCATCTCACGCTGGCGTGCCTTCTCAACCTCTGCTCAAGTTTGAACTCTCAATTCTTCCTCTGACAAGAATTTTTTCGTATTCAACTATTCTTGAAGAGATTCCAACTTGGAAGAATGAGCAATAAGATCTTCTTGGATCCGCTTCTTGGCAGTCTCTATCTCCTCTAGTCTTTTTCTGGCAGCAACAAGCTTCTGCTCATTTACCTGAATCAAGGCTCGCGCCTTGCCAATAGCTACCTGAGCATTGGTTATAACTTGCTCCATATTCTTGGTGATGACTTCATATTCTCTGTAGTTGTCAACCAATCTTTGATAACTGGCCTGTAAGTCATTGAGGTGATGGGCCTCCTCAGCCATCTGCTCCTCCAGCTCTTTCTGTTCGCATTCTTGAGCAGCGAGGAGCTTATTCAACATTAGTCGAGTCTCATCCACCAGATTAACCTTCTCCAAGGTCCTTACCTCCTTCAAGCATATCCCCAACTGTTCGACTAGCTAAGATATGCCCTAGCTTACTCCGAGCTTCAGTATGATGAATGTTCTTGATCTTATTTTCAAGAAGCATTCGGGTGAACTCGAAGGAACTTCTCCCAGAAAGAACCATTTCAATGCAGGACTTCATAGAAGTGAAGAATTGTTATACCATCTGATGAGTTAATTCTTCCATGATGTCCATGTTTGGAGTCAGCTTTATTGATGCACTCTCGGACCCCCTTTTATGATTGTGCATACGATGTCCGTAGAGGCGGGAGCCATCTCACTTGCTTCAGAGACGAGGCCAGCAGCAGTTTCCATCAACATCGAGATCGTGACCGGCACCTTCAGGACTGTTACTGTGGAAGCCTTTGAGACGATAACTGCAGGAACAGACTACACAGTACTCGGTTTACCTTTTGAAGTTTGAAGTGCGCTATTCTCTGAGCCAGTGCTTGCCACGAGCTCTTCCACTTAAGCTAACCCAGTACTCTCTGCAATTATAACATCAATGTTAGCAATAACGATGAGAATAAAAGTATATAGAGAATCTTTATTCTCTTACCAAGCTGAAAATCCAAAGATGGTAAATCCTTTGACAGACTGCTCTGGGACGAGGGTTCCCCGGCCGTGATGGTTGTGCCCTCAGAGATCATGCCAGTAACAAGAACTTCAAGGCCCTCCGACTAGACCAGTTCCTTGATTATCTCCTCAATATGGGAGGATGTTGCAGCTTCAACACCAGTAGCTACTCCAGCAGGTAACATTCAGATGAATCGATAAAATATTTTATCCAACTCAATGGGGTAATAATTCAGAGGGAAAGAAGAAATACTCTCGGTAATGGTGACCTCTCCCGATGGCGAAAACATTGCAGGAACATCCACATGTATCTCTTCCTCAGAAATATGTGAAAACTTACTGGCGTCAGGAAGAGCAGGTTCATCACCAAAGTTAACTTCGTCCCTTGAATAGTCACCGTGTTCTTCGGACGACAAAGATGACACTTGAACTAAGGAGACCTCAATGATCGGAGCTTTGCCACTGAGAAGTCCAGTGGTAGGGCAGGGATCTGCAACCCGAGAGGCCGACATCAGACACTGGGAGAGCCCGGCTATCGCACCTCCACTCTTTCTTGAGCCGAGAAAGTTGAAAGCTGAATTGAAACTCCGGTTGAGATGAAACTTCAACTTTGGCTCTCTCTGTTACTTTCTCTGACTGTTCTATAACCACAGCCCCTCCAGCCACAGTGGATTGGCCTACAGACTCTGTCTCCGCCAAGACTGCGGGACCCCTGTTGCGCAAACCCCAGGGACGAAGAGAGGAGGCTGCCTCTTCTCTTCTTCTTCTTCTTCTTCATGTTCCTCCGAACTGGAGGGGAGTACTTCGGGCATCTGGGTTGAAACTGCAGCCTCAGATCCTTTTCTTACTTTCTTCTGGCTGGGCTCACCTTGAAAAGCAGAGGCTCGAGGACGCTTGGACACAGCTTGTCGAGTCCTCCTAGTGGATTGCTCCTCAGCCACTCCTGCTCCAAACTCTGACCTCGAAGCTACTCCTGTTCTGCCAGCCTCCCTCCTGGCCTCTTTTTCTATTTCCTTCTCAGCCTCTTGATACTCGGTCATCCCTTGCATCCGACAACCCTTGGACCTTTCCTTGACTTTATACGCAGATTAGATGCCTTTTATTCATGAGGTGTTTATTCAAACCCAGGCACCTTATTTTTCATGAAATATCACGTACAAAAACTAAGATTTGCCTAAGAATTAGGTGTCTTGTGAGGAAGAGTGAAGATATCTCTGGTTCCTCCAGCTATGCTGTAGTACCATGCCCGGGCACCTTCGAACAAATTCTGGCAGAAGTGAAGGTTTGGGTTGGGGTTACCGATGTAAAATTGGTCGTAACCAAATTGCCTGGCGAATCTATAAGGCATGTAAGGTTCTACTATACAGGACTTCCCTTGCTAAAAAATCAAGTATTCAGGCTGGATGTTTATCAACCACCAGAAGACGCCAGAAGGTAATCGGGTGAATCCATCCAGGCCAATGAGGTTTGCAAACTTGTCCCCATAGGATGTGTCATGAATCTCGAGGAAGCACCTGTCCAATTAGTAGTTG
Source organism: Agave tequilana (assembly GCA_038442645.1). NCBI lineage: Eukaryota > Viridiplantae > Streptophyta > Magnoliopsida > Asparagales > Asparagaceae > Agave > Agave tequilana. Next base: position 81,888 of record JAVJIF010009505.1, on the reverse strand, counting down.
GCCCCATTCAGAAGTCTTCTGAATGTAGAACATATAGTACTGCAGCCAGCTCGAGCTCTATAACCGCTGCACGAATGGTACAAAACCTTCTGAGACAGAGACGACGGTCATTGGTGATGGATAATACATCATATATCAAGCCATCAGATATGTGTATGGAAGCTTAGCCCTGGGACTGTGTCTTAACCAGGGGATGACCATTAGAATCCTTGACTGAGTTGCCCTTTGCGTACATGATTGCCTCTTCCTAACAGAAGCTCTTCGTTAGTGCCCATAACCTACTCTGGATCCCGGCCACCATTGTTAGGAGGAGAGCAATGGACTTCCTATGAGCAAGCAAAATAGTCGGGTACACCACGTCGGCGACGATCACCTCATGCGATAAAGTCGGCACCACATACCGCTTCAGCCACAGCATGAGGAAGCCCGCCAAAAGAGCCTAGTTAGACATCGAGACTTTGGCTTGATGGTGGAAGCTCTTAAAAATTGTGTCTGGTTCGAAAGTATCCCATTAGACCTTATGATGTATGAGCTGGTTGATACACTGATCCTTTCAATTATTTCTTCATCAGCGCTAGGAGCTAGCCGGGTCATCAGATCAGTCTTATTCACCCTGGGAAACAGATAATTTATTCACGACATCTACTTAACTCCCCCTCTCCTCCATCTTGTCACCTGCCCACAGATGTGAAAGTGGCATAGCACCTCCCAATAAGTCTCATACACCAGAGGATCGCTCTTTTTTAGCAGATGTAGCTCCTCTATCAACGGGATGTATTCTTCGTATGGGGCATCTCCAATCACCAGTCTGGGACTTCGTACATCTCATGGAGGGCAAGCCCTATTTCCCTAATGGAAGTGAAGAACGTGCAGGTCTCTGAATTATACTGCTCCAAGATAGCGTAGAAATATTGGGTGCTCTGCGGAATGCCATACTGGACAGCCCTCACGGCCCCATACAGTCTAGCTTGTAGCAAAGGTCTTCAAATTCTGTAAGAGCAAACCTACCATTCTGCCCCATCATGTTTTGTCGGTAGAGTAGATCCATCCAATGGCACAAAATTTTGGAGGAAAATCACCTCTCACATCTAAAAATTGTCTGATAAAGATGGCCGCAAGTTGTGGGGTCTCCCTGTTGGGTATTCAGCTCTGACAAAATTAGGCTGCAACCCCAGCCCCTCCCTCCTATGACCGACTATGAAGGCTTTACGAGCACCTATCTTGCCCAGGGAAACTCTGGATATTGGCTTGACCAACTCCCAGTCCATTATCCAACACACGAACATATGCTGCAGCCAGGAGATACATTTGCTCCATGTTCGAGAGGAAAAATCTCTTGTTGCCAATTTGGTGAAGCCATTTGTTATCCCATCATAAAGAGTAGCCTCATCCTCCTCGATCGAGTCACCAAAGAAGAAGTCGGGCTTTCTTAGTAGGGCACGAGAATCCAATTCGAACTGACCATCGGAAATGATTTCCGGAAAGTAAGCATACTAGCGTTGCTGATCTGGCTCCGTCGTTCCTTTGATTTATCAGTGGTCATAGGAGCAGTCCTCTGGAGAACGAAGATCATGTTCGGTCAGCACCACCTACATGTCCAAAATGACACTGCTTAAAAAAAGGGTTTAAGGAGTATCACACTACAAAAGGACAACACAATAGTCAGCAACCTGAAAATTGTCAAAGTATTAAAGCTCAGACGCAAGGTTCACCACAGAACCGCGTCTAATGACTAAGACGCGAAGCTCAGTGAACCCTTTTCTAAACTCAAAGACGCGAGTCTCACATGAAATCCGCGTTTGAAACTCCACAACTTAGAAATCTCTTTAAGTGTTGGAATGAGACACGAGAATCAATGAAACCCGCATCAGACCTCAGAGACGCGAGGCTCACATGAAGTCTGCATTTAAAACTCCACAACTTAGAAATCTCTCTAAGTATTGGAATCAGACAGAGACTCAGTGAAAACCGTGTCAAACCTCAGAGACGCGAGTTCACATGAAGTTCGCGTCTAAACTCCACCACTTAGAAAATTCTCTAAGTGTTGGGATCAAACGCAAGGCTCAATAAAACCCACGTTCAATAAGCAGACACAGTCTCAAGCTGATGAAATGAAAATACGAAGGTCATCAAACCCGCGTCTTGTCTACCAATGCAAAAGTCGCATCTGAAAATCAAACATGGGCGTGAGCCTTGCGTTGGCGGTCCAACTCAGAAGAAGCTTAGGAGTTAAAATAACTCTTCAAGTCTTTTTTAATAGCGAAAGCCAATTCGATTGGTCTTATTACCTGAAATGAGGGCCTCCTACATAGAGGAACCTCCCATTTGAACCTCTGGAGCAACGGCGCTCGAAGAGGAAGCCACAGGCTTGGTCTTTGGGGCCATTTTGACGGTGAATTCAAAGAGAAGATGGAAAGGAGAAAAAAGCTCGAAGCTTTTCTTGAGTTCTTAAGTTCTGGACCCAAAGTTTAAATGAAGAAGAAAAGAGTCTAATAATGACTCTTGAAAGACTGTTGTCTTTTTATAGATGCAGTAATTGGCCAAGATACGTGGCCTGTATCTCGAGACCGATCGTCGCCAGACGCATGGCAACACGCTCAGAAAGCGGACCTCGCGTTTTAAAGAGAACAGCGTCTCTTCAAGCTCCGCAGGACACGTGGCAGCACACCTGGAACGTGAATCTCATGTTTAACAGAGCCGCGTCTCTTTAGCAAAGAGAAGTCCGCGCCTCCACTTTGAAGTCTACGTTATTTCAGCAAAGTAAGAACAGCGTCTCAACTTTAACAAAGCCATGTCTCTTCAACCAAGAGAAGTTCACGTCGCCACTTCAAAGACTGTGTCTCTTCAGTATTCTCAAGCTCGTATTTGGGTAAAACAAAGAAAGTTGTGTCTCAACTCTAACAGAGCCGTAGCTCTTCAATAAAATAAGAGTCGTGTCTCCACTCGATGTCCGCATCTCTTCTACTTCAGACGAGGTCCGCGTTCCCAAGACAACATGACCATTGCGTCTACAAGATATGTGTTCAGTCTCTGCTTCTACAATCAGTTCAACAGTACACTGGTAAAAGCAGTTGACAATCTCCCCTGGTTCAACAATATACCGACAACCAGCTCAGAGTACTAATGAGGTCCGGACTGTGTATCTGGACACTCATGATGATCATCTCTGGTGGCTTCAAAGAGTTTAACAGTATACTCACGAAGACCAAAATTCAGACAAGATCGAGCTCAAGGTATCTCAGAAGATTGCCAGTCCAGTCTTGAGAGTTTACTGCCAAATGGAAAGTCCAAAGTGTTTCAAAACCGTCTCAGTCAACCCGGAGTTTTAAAAATTTTGGAGGGGGTTCTGTAGACTCCCTAAAAATCACTGAAGACAAGTCATCAGATAATAGAGTCCATACTTCAGACAAAAGGCTAATCAAAATCACTCGTGCAAAAGCAAAACGCAGGGCTCGAAGCCCGCGTCTTAACACCACTGCAATGCCAAGATGCAGAGCTTAAAGCCTGCTACTCAATACCACTTCAGTGCTTAGGTACAAAGCTTGAAGCCTGCGTCAAAAATTGATGCCCGCGTCGCAAATGCGAAGTTCGAGGCGCACGTCTAATACCACATCAATGAAGAAACATAGGGTCAGAGGCTCGCGTTTCAACACCACCACGACGCCCAAAATGCGGAGCTCAAGAGCCGCGTTTAGCTTTACCTCAACGGCTAAACGCAGAGCTCAAGACCGCGTTCTGACTAAAGAGGAGCCCTGCGTCTCAGTTATAACTACCTCCATTACTGGGTCAAGTACTGCCCACGTAATGAGGGGAGTTAGCCCTCATCATGAATAGTTCTTAGGGGACAGTTTTACCCCTGAAAACCCGTATATATGGCTCAGTTGGCTGTTGAAAGGGGTGAAAATTTTTCAGCTGAGGAATATTTATAAAGAGTTAAACTCTTCTACCAACTTGCTGACTTTAAGTTATTACCTAAATCTCTTGAGATTTCATTGATAGGAGAAGTGCTGCTCCATCTGTGATCTGAGGAGAAGAGTTCCATAAGAGTTTGACGATCACCCGGTCAACGAAAAACAAAAATTACTTTTTACCGATATACCAAGAACCCGGCACTAAATAAAGAGGAGATTTGAGTTTGAAAATCTCCTCTCTATTGTAATTAGAGTTTTTGAAATTGTTGTACTCTTTCATTGGTTCAAGAAAATTTTACATTATTTTCAATTCCTTACACGTACAATAACCAAGCATTGTAATTGCCTAACCAAGCTGATCTCAAGGAGAAAAAAGGTGGAGAACACCAAAGAGATCAGAAGGAAGCCAAGCAAAGAGAGGAGTAAGGTGAAGGTACATAGAGAGTGTAATACTCTTGTAATCTAAAGCATAATTTTAAGGAGAAGGTGAATACTCTTATTGCATCAAGAGGAAGGTTAAATCTCTTTATACCTAGTTATTGACAAAGCTCTCTCAAGTTCTCTCCCCGTGGACGTAGGCCAAGTTTGGGTCGAACCACGTTAAATCCTCATGTGCTTTCTTTTTTACTCTTTTGCCTAGGTATTGATATTTTGCTTTACAATAGTTTTCTTTTGCAAGTACTGATCATATTGTCAAGTTTCGCAAACGTTGAACCTGAGAGTAACAATTGGTATCATAGAATATCAATTTCGTCACAACACCCTTAAATCTCTCTCTCTCTCTCTCTCTCTCTCTCTCCCCCCCCCCCCTCCTATTGAACCTAAAATTCCTAAAATATTTCTCTAATAGTTCCCTTGAATCTCTCTCTCTCCTCTCTCTCTCTCTCTAAATCTTATTAAACTTAAAATTCCTAAAATATTTCTCTCGTAAAATCTAAAATTCCTCGAAAATTTCTCTCAAATCTCACTCTAAAATTTTAAAAATTTTCCTCGAATTTCAATCCTATTAACCTAAAATTTGTAAAATATTTCTCTCATTGTTCCATTGAACCTAAATTCCTCGAAATTTTCTCTCAACTCTCATTCTAATCTTTTTTTAAATTTTTTCTTGAATTTCTTAAAGCTCAAATGTGAAAATAATTTGATGTGCTTTTTTTATAATAAATGAATGAAATTGAAATGTGCTTGCTTTGAAATATAGAGAGAGAGAGAGAGAGGAGGAGGAGAAATAGATAAGAAAGCAGAGTTTATAGGTTTAAGTTGGGATATAGTGTTTAAACATATAAGAACAATTTAGTCATTTAAAAAAAAATAGACAAGTTAATAGTATCAAAACGAAATATTCTCTTTTTATTCTAAAAGTGGGCGTAAACTTTTAAGATCTTAAAGATTTGCAGGTTAAATTTCTAATATTAATGATTTGCGGGATAAGTTTCTAAATACCAAAGATTTAGGGGGTATATATCTAAATAACCCAATATTTAAAAAAGAAAAGAAAAACTTGTATGCTGTAAAATCTCCACATTCTGTTGGAATAAAACACTGTACAGGTTGCATATTTGGTGTCTGCACTAGAAGGTGGACCACTTGATTAATCAAAAAAGACTTCAACACTTAACCAGCCACTTATATTTGCATGATGTGCTAACAAATGCCTTTTCATTTTAACTTCAAGATGGATTATGAGTCGAAGATACAGAAAGTTTATCTTTTTCACTACTCATTATTGACTTAAAAACTATAGCAAATGCCCCAAATCTTATTTGTTAAGCACTTGTTGTTTGCAATGATTTGGACACTATATAGATCCAATTATAGACATTATATAATGTATATAGTTTGCTCATCTAGCACTCATATGAACTGAACTTTGTTTGTTTATAATTACTAGCTTGAGGTTTTAAAGCCATATTTTGGGCCCATCTATGGTGTTCTTGCATGACAAACCAATAGTAACAGGAGCACAAGCCAATACATAGAGGATAATTTCAAGAGCACTTGTGTTCTAGCAAGGAATCTACATAAGCTTTCTAAAAGCTCAGGATCGCTAAGGCCAGTCACCATCAAATTACTACACTTGAGACTATTCATGTTCATATTGTGTTGAAAAAGGCTTGGCTTGTAGTTTCTCTTTTTTCTATTTATTGGATATATGCAAAAATTGTGCATATAGCCACATTTATAGGAGAGTTAACTGAGAGTTTTTGGATAAATTCAAGAGTTTAAATTAGAAGTTTAACATATAATCCTTACGTTCTTTTAAAAGAAAATTTTCATACATATATTTTTTTATGATCTTAGTATCTCTTATTGCAAATTAATATGACATTTTGGGCCTGTTTGTTTCGCCGCGAAACGCTGCAAATCGTAAGTCCTAAAATTTCTTTTTCATTTTTCGTTGTTTGTTTCGCTGAAAAATAACTTGAAAAATGCAACTCTCATTTCTCACTTGCAGTTGCTACAGTTAATTTTGTGGTCATGTAAATCTCACTTTTACACCCACATTTTTATTGGCCCGAAGGCCCATCACTCTAGTTTTGATGATGATTAACCCATATAGTTATAGTACTAATGATCTTGTGTTTAATTAGTATCAGATATTTGATCAAGATCTTAGTTGGTGTTTAGCTTCAACAAAGGATATAAAGTCAAAGTTTTGGAGATAGCATGTGTTGATTCAAGAGCTCGCGCATTAAGATTGCATCAAGTATTCAAGAGGAGTCTAACTCATTGGATCAAAGTTTGGACCAAATCAAGGAGAGAAAATTTTCAAGAAGACTTGTGTCATGTTTGTAAGTCAAGATTTTGTTTTTAGATAAAATGTAAAGGATAGATTAGTTGGTGGATTGCTCAAGTTCATATACACTCCACACAAGATTTATACGTGTTTTCATAAAAGAGTTTTCATTTTGGAAAATACCGGTTTAGTTTTTAAGATTCAAAAATACATGTGCTTTATCAAAACTTATTTTAGAGCTTATTATCAAAAACATAGATATTTCTTCATATATGTGTATTGGATCATATCCATATACACTAAGCTTCAAAAGTGTTTAGAATATCTTATTTTTGTATTTGAAAAAATTTTGAAAAAAATCGTTTTTGAAAATACAGGTTTTTGTCTAAGGCAAAATTTCTATATTACAAAAATAGTTCAAAATGTTTGTAATATGTTTTGATTTTTAATCAAACATGTTTGTATATCAAAGTATATCAATGAACTTATTTTTGTAGAATTTATGAGAATTTATGGGATTTTATTTAAGGAAAAAATCAAGTTTTAAATCCTTAAAACATGTGTTTTGGCCTTCTGCCGGTCGATCGCACGGTCGACCAAGCCAGAGGTCAGTCAACCGGGCGATCGACCGATGTGCACAAACGTGCACAGCCTTGTTTGGCTCGAGGGCTGGTCGACCGACCGGTCGACTTCCAGAGAGTTCTGCTCTCTGGATCTGGCCCCGGTCGACTGGGCGGTCGACCGGCAGAGAGCTCCTGCTTTCTGTATTCGGTCTCGATCGACCAGTCGGTCGACCGATGGCACAACGGTCAGAAATCTGACCGTTAGCCGGTCGACCGGGCGGTTGACGGACAGCAGGGAATCCCGCTGAGTTGGCCTCTAACGGTCATATTTTGGAAGCCTATAAATTGGGCTTCCCTTAGACTGTTTTCAACAAGATTTTAAGTGAGTTTTCAAGATAGTTTTTTTTACACTTCTAAGTGTTTATCTCTAATTATTTTAGAGCCAAATACTTCCATATCAAAAGGAGAGTTTTTCAAGAGTGTTTTATAAAAGAGATTTCTTGAGTTTTTCACCACCAAATCAATCCTAGTTTTCTCACACACACTTGAGCTTTACATTGCTATATCTATCATATAGGAGAGTTGTTGTGAGAGTGTTTTTAGGTGATCAAAGTATTTAGATCACCAAGTGTTCACTTTGTATTTGAGGAGGCGAACTTGCGGGTTCGTGTTGTTTCGGGTTCTTGTGGGAGTTCGGTGTAGAGGTGCGGCCTCGGCAAGCTAGTGTGCTTGCGTGTGTAGTTCTTACGGAATAAGAGAGGGACTAGTGAGTCCAAGGAGTTCTAGTGTGAACTCGTTGTAGGTGTTGCGACATCGAGTGATCCAGTGGGATCGATTCTAGTGGAAATCCTTCATAGTGTTGAAGGCGGGGACGTAGAGTAAGGGTGCTCGAACCTCGAAACAAATCTCCCATGTTTGTGATTACTCTCTCTATCTCTCACTTGTATTTATATCTTGCATGCTTACATTGCTCATCTATTTATATGCTTGATATATCTTGTGCTTAAATTGATATATGATTGGGATTGTTTACTCACACTTATATTCAATCAAGAGAGCCATAGCGGCATCTCAACTCTTATCTAGAGGAATCTTGAGGAGATAGTCCAGAGCTCTTCACCGGGAATTCGGCTACACTCTTACGTTATATCTTGTGTGCTTAGCTTAATAATTTTTAGTTTGCTTAAATAGTTTTAATTCCGCATTAATTCATCATTAAATTAGCTAGTCACCTATTCACCCCTTCTAGGTAATTTCAGTTTCCTCACGTACAGTTACTACAGTTAATTTTGTGGTCATGTAAATTTCACTTATAGTACACTTGCAGTTCGAAGCAGTTACTTGATAATCAATATATAATATTATTAAATATTTAATATTTTAAATATTTTTAATAGTCTTCAATTCTTATTTAATTATTTTATAATTTATATTTTTAGTTTTTTATTATTTTTAATATTTTTTAATATTTAATATTTTACTATTTTAATTTACTATTTTTATTTAATGTTGTTATTTAATACTTTATTATTTTATTAATACTTATACAATTCTTTAATATTTTTTTAGAGTTAATATTTTATTAATATATCAATATTATACTTTAATATAAAATTACTATATATTTAATTATTTTTTTTTAATATAAATAATTACTTTACTAATATTATAATATACTTTATTATTATATTAATATTTTATTATGTTAATATTGTAATAATAATTCATTATAATAATATTATAATAATAATTTATTATTAAAATTATAATTATATTTTACTTTGTTAATTTTATATTTTATAATATTACAATAAAATTATAATAAAATTTAATATTATAATAATTTTTAAGTATTTTATTATATTATAATATTATAACTATATTTTATTATTTTTTTAAGATTTTTTAATATTTATTTTTTATTAGTATTCTTAAAATTTTATTAATGTTCTTTAGATTTTCTTAAAATTTTATATTATTTATTTAGTCAATATTTTAGTAATATTTTACTAATTATACTAATATTTTATTAATATTATTTTTATAAATAAAATATTAATATTATTAATATTTTATCTCAAATTATTTTAATTTAATAGCATTTATAATATTTAAATCACTGCTACAGTTAATTTTGTAGTCAACTTTTTCACTTACACTTTTACATACCAACCAAACACCGTAAAACACGATATACTTTCTCATTTACACTTTTACTTTACCAACCAAACACCGTAAAGCATAATATACTTTTCCATTTACACTTTCATTTTATCAACCAAACACCGTAAAACACAATATATTTTATATGCTATAGTTCACTTTTCTTATTCTCATTTTATGACTTACGACTTGCAGCGTTTTATGATAAAACAAACAGACTTAGTTTGCCAATATAGTCCTTAACCACCGTTTTATTAAGTAATAATGAAACCAAGGTTGTGGTTTCAAAAAGTGATACTAAATGTGATAAATACAATCATCGGTTTCAAAAGTAGACGTTTAACAAAGTCTAGTTGTTTGGCATAAAGAAGAGGAAGAACTTGTGAAGAAGAGATTTCATTCTCTTTTCATGTGTTTTGTTTGAGGGGGAAAAAAAAAACTTCTTCAACTCTCTTCTACTTGGTGGCGTATTGGTAGCACCTATATGGTGCTCCGAACTTACAACTTTTATTCATCCTAAATTTGGAATGAAAAAGTTGGGTAGCACAATTTTTCATGCAAAGAAATATATTTTTTATTCAAAACATCTCTTGTCTCATTTTCTCTTTCTTCTTTTCTTCTCTCAAAAGACAAACAAACACACGAAAAGAGGAAGAAATTTTTTTTCAACTCTTTGTCCTTCATTCCCTCCCTATTCTCACTTCATCTCTCTTCCACCTCTTATAAAAATCAAACATCCTCTCATAGGATATATTTCTTCTTTATCCATTTGTCAATGATCGTTACCTATTATTATAATATCACCTAGGAAAAATATGCAAGATGCAAGCTGAAATATATAAAGTTCAAAATTGGAAGGCACATGTGTTAACTATTCCTTTTATACCATGAAAACTTTGCTAATGCGGGATGGTACATTTTTACTAGTGAGAACTGTTGTTTTAATTCTCCCCATCTCTAATAGGCAAGAAGATCTTTAAATTAAAAACACAACGCACACTAACGTTGATCTATTATGCATTGAATCTGTTAGGCTTTTGACTTGTTTTCAGGAGGAGATGATGGTCCAAGAAGATCCAATCGAATTAGAGAAGATGATGACTTAAAGCAGAAGAAGCAATTCAAGTTGATGTGAATTAGTCGACTTATAAGTTATATAAGTCGACTAATACTCAAGACCAGTTGATTGGACAGATACAGAGGTAGATACAGAGAAGAATAGTTATACAGTAATCGACTTATAAGTCTTATAAGTCGACTTATGAAAGAGAATAGTCGACTAATCCACATGATAAGTCGACTAATCGAGACATTTCTGAAGTAGAATCAGTTTTCTTTTATAGCGCAGGTTTTCTTTTCTAGTGAGTACGAATTGGATTCAATTACTATTTAATGAAGGCTTATTTCTAAAGATTAAAAGGTTTAGAATTCTTCTAAATCAAGGAGATCAACTCTTAATAGGATTGATTGAGATTCTTCAAGTATCTAACGGTCAAGATCATCTCATGGTCCAAATAAAAGTTGTTTTGTAAAATGTTATAAATAAAGTTGTAACCCAGCATTGTAATTATCTCAAAAAGAAGAAAATCTCTAGCAAAAGAGTTCATAGGAAGCCAAGAAAGCGAAGAGCAAGTGAAGGTGCATAGAGAGAGTATACTCTTGTAATTTAGGTCTAAATTCAAGGAGAAAGTGAATACTTTTGTGGAATCAAGAGGAAGATTAAATCTCCTTGTATCAAGTTTATTAATAAAGCTCACTCAAGTTCTCTCCTTGTGGACGTAGACCAAATTTGAGTTGAATCACGTTAAATCCTCATGTTATTTCTTATTATTCTTTTGTGTAAGTATTGCTAATTTTCTTTACAACAGTTTTCTTTTTACAAGTATCATCATATTGAAAAGTTCCGCAAACGTCGATCCTAGGAGTGACAATTGGTATCATAGCGCTAATTTGTTACAACAATTGGTATCAGAGCTAAAGGTTGACGAAGGCCAATATATCGAAGATAGAAAGTTCTACGATAAAGTTCGAGATCGAGAAGTTCAATGGTAAAGAAAACTTCTATTTATGACAAAAAAGAGTGAAGGCGTTGCAAAGAGGGTGAAGCCGTTGCTGGTACAACAGGGTCTTCACAAGACTTTACAGGGAAAGCTAGTAAAACCTGCAGGTACGTCAGATAAGGATTGGGAGGAGAAGGATCTAAAGGTGGCAATTATGATCCAACTATGTCTTTCAGACGAGATAATGTATTGGATGAAGAAATGGCTTCGAGATTGTGATCAATGTTAGAAATATTGTATATGACAAAAAGTCTCTCCAACAAGTTGTATCTTAACAAACAACTATATGAGCTACGCATGAATCAAGGGACAGCGGTGTTGGAGTATTTAAACTTCTTCAAAAAGGTCATCAGCAAGCTTATAACTGTTGATGTTAAGATAAACGAGGGGACAAGGCGTTGATACTTCCCAGTTCACAGTCATACGATCACATTATCACCACCATGCTCTACGGTAAAGCAACTCTCATCTTAGAGGAGGTCATATCAATTCTCTTATCTAATGACTAAGAAAAGTCCTATTCAAGAGGAGCAGGAAGGATCGGGTTTGGTGGTCACGGGAAGGAAAAGAAGAGGAGAAGGAAAGAAAAGTATGGGCTCGTCAAAGACGTATCACTCTTGTCACAGGGAAGATCATTGGAAGAATGACTGCAAGCATCAGCAATAGTTGTTGAAGAAGAAGAGGCAACTGCAGAGGCAAACATAGAAAGTGGTGTATCAGACACCAAAATATTAATGGCTTCTTATGTTAAAGACAACACTTCTCAAGGTAAAGTCTGGATATTTGATTCGGGTAGTACGGTTCATGTATGTTCTCAAAAAGAGCTGTTCAACTCTTTGGTTGCAGAGGAGGAAAGGATTGTCAAGATGGTGGATAGCTCAGCTTGCGAGATCATTGGTACTGGGACAGTGAAGGTTATAGAAAGAGATGGGATGGTGTGTATTCTGGAGGTGGTCCGGCATGTCCCAGAGGCACGGTACAATCTAATATCCATAGGGGGCTCGACGAAGAAGGATGTCGGATCTAAGTGTAACAAGGCATCGTCACAGTTAGCCAAGAAGATATGATAATCCTGAAAGGAAAGAAGTATGGAGGGTTATTCAAGCTAAAAGAAGAAAACTCAGTTCGAAGTGAAGTATCAGGGATAAGCTTGGAAGGAGCTCATCACGAGATGGAGCTTCAAGAAAGACTGCAAGAGACGTGAACTGGGTCAAAGTTTTGCGGGAAGGAGAAAGAGTGCATTCGGGCAAGCCTCAAGATGACCCAAGCCATGGTGATAAATCAGCCAAAGGCCCCGAGAGAGGGGACAAGAGTTAAAGACTTCACACTACGCTTAAAATCAAGAAAAGAATCAAGATAGTAATTCAAAATCTCAAGGTATTTTACTAAAAGCTTGAAATGCAATTCAAGATGAAGATTGTTAGGGTTTTGCCTTATTTCAAGAGAAGATGATAGTCCAAGAAGATCCAATCGAGTTGAAAAAGATGATGACTTGAAGCAGAAGAAGTAAACTAGGTTGATGTAGATTAGTCCACTTATAAGTTGTATAAGTCGACTAATACTCAAGACCACTCAACTAGTCGACTGGGCAGATATAGAGGCAGATATAGAGAAGGATCGTTATACAGTAGTCGACTTATAAGTTTTATAAGTTGACTAATGGAAGAGATTAGTCGACTAATCCACATGATTAGTCAAATAATCGAGGCATTTTTAAAGTAGAATCAATTTTCTTTTTCAGGCTCAGGTTTCTTTTCTGGTGGAGTACGAATAGGATTCAATTTTTATTCAATAAAAGCTTGTTTTTAAATATTAAAGGGTTTAGAATTCTTTTAGATTAAAGAGATCAGCTCCTAATAGGATTGATCAAGATTATTCAAGCATCTAACAAAGATCATCTCAAAGTCCAAATAGGAGTTGTTTTGTAAAATCGTATAAATAAAGGTTGTAACCTAGCATTATAATTGTCTCGAACAAGAAGAAATATCAAGCAAAAGAGATCAGAAGAAATCAAGAAAGAGAGGAGCAAGGTGAAGGTACATAAAGAGAAGATATACTCTTATAATTTAGGTCTAGATTCAAAGGGAATGTGAATACTCTTATGAGATCAAGCGGAAGGATAGATCTCTTTGTATCAAGTTATTAATAAAACTTCTCTCAAGTTCTATCCCCGTGGACGTAGGCCAAGTTGAGCCGAAACATGTTAAATCCTTGTGTTATTTCTTATTACTCTTTTGTCTAGGTATTGCTAGTTTGTTTTACAACTGTTTTCTTTTTGCAAGTATTATCATATTTCTAAGTTCTGCAAATGTTAATCCCAGGAGTAACAATTGGTATCTTAGCGCAGATTTGTTATAACAGACTCAACAGACGCTGGTTTTATTATTGTGATTCTAGTTTTATCATAGTAATTTGTATCCTTTAACTTGAAAATCCTCTTTATGCGATCGGATCTTCTCTGTTCAACTAGGAGCTCTCTTTTATCCCAATATGGGAACTCTTTCACCGTTTTAGAATGTCTTCCTTTCTATTTGTAGTCTTCCTCCTTAATTTGAAAATCACCTCACCCATGGCAAAGAATAATGTTGCGTTCTCCAGGGATCCAATACCAATTATCAGAGTTATCGAGCACCATCACAAAAGCAAGAATAGAAAAATAAATGTAGAGATATAAGATTTAACGAGGTTCGACGAATTGTCTACATCATTGGGAGAGACAAAGATCTTATAAATCAAACCACCAATACATCTATATAGATATATAGAGTACATAAACTCTCTGTACTTACAATTGCATACTCTCTCCTTAATCTTAATGGCAGCTCATCTTCTTTTATAGAGAAAAATAAGGTTACAAGTTATAAAATCATCGAACTGGCATTGATGTGTTCCCCAAGTTTCATTGGTTGCGAAGCTTCCAGACTTGACCGCTTCTCTATTATGCATCTTCAAGCTGATACTCCAAGCTGCCTCGTTCTCAACCCCGGAGTGACTTCGAGCTACACCCCGGAGTGACTCCGAGATGCTTCTCCGATAGTGAAACTCTAATTTCGCCCAAACGCTCAAACATCGATCTTCATCAAGGGCGAAGCGCACAGGGATCTGTAGAGGGCGAAGCGCCACATAATGACTCTACATAAGGTGACAAATCGTCAAGCAATAATTAGGTGGTTGTGTGGCCGTCTAGGACGAGCTGAATAGCCGATCTTCTACAATATTTCTTGGCCATCTTCAAACACCAAATTGGTTGAGTAAAAAAAAAACTCCATCTTTTTTATCTACTCCCAACAATAAAATATGGACTTAATCTAAACTGAGTTGGCAACATTTTTATGATCATGTGGCAATACATTGCAAATTCCGGAGCCATGTAAAAAAAATATACCAATTAAGCAAATCAGAATCTGGCAAACGAAGAAGAGAGAGCAGAGGCCACATCTAAGACTTTTGAAACACACTCACTTCCAATCTATCCTAGCCTATTGTTATGTTATTTATCGGATTTTTTAGATATCGAAAGACTTTTCCGAACTTAATTAAATATGTAGACCAAAATTGTTGAGGCACAGATTGGATAACAGTTAAAAATTTGATACTGATGTAATTGGAGGATAATATGCCTACTTTAAACCAAAGGTTCAGCTACTAAAAAAGAGACCAACATTCATGTTTTGTCCTTCACATTTTACTCATTTTTTCAATAACGTGAGACTAATCCTTATCACATCACGCAGGAACTTAACACTTTTAACTATGGATTATAAATTCTTTGATATATTGTCATGCGATCAGAATACAAAATTTTCTTTCATAAAATTGTCTCTCTTTAAATGTTAGTGTTTATTTTGATATGAAAGTTTTATCACTCACAATTTTAAGGGGAAATCAGAATAATAATTTTGTCATCTTGAAAAGAGGGGACATATGAAAAGTTGTTAAAATGAGGGGTCACTAAATCAATACAGACAAAGAAAAAAGGTTGAATTGAAAAATTATAAGAGTACACACACGATGTTTCCTCTGACAATAATTGAGAAGATTAGAAGATGCAAATAGAAAAAAACTTAAAAGAAAATCTCTTTGGAACTTTGGTACAGAAGCAATTTTCCTCCAAAGTAGCAATCATTTGTGTCCTTGATTTTGTGACATAATTCAAACACTTTTAACTCAGACTTCCTAAAAAAAAAGTTGATATTGTGCTGACTATGGGTGTCATCTTGATTCCTGGCTTTTAATTTCAGTAAAAATGCTTTTGGTCGAGAAAGCAGCGTTACTGCATTTAATATGAACAATGCCTATACTCTCCACCCCACCCACCCCCCCCCCCCCCCCCCCCCCCCCCCCCCCTCTCTACTTATTCATCAACCCAAAGACAAAGTACATGCACGTATTTGTGTGAGTGGGTGGGTGGGTGGGTTTTTTTTTTTTTTTTTTTTTTGGGGGGGGGGGGGGGTGGGGTTGGCGGGGGTGGGCAACTTATAATTAGAAATATTCCAGTTTACAAGGGAAATTATAGGAAGAAATATTGGGAGTGAAAACTGGAGAGAGAGAGAGAGAGAGAGAGAGAGAGAGAGAGAGAGAGAGAAACTTATAATTAGAAATATTACAAGTTTACAAGGAAATTTATAGGAAGATATATTGGTAGTGGGGGGGGGGCGCAAATTACAAGTTTACAAGGAAAATTATAAGAAGAAATATTGGTAGTGAAAACTTGGGGGATTATTGCAGCAATCACCTCCCTAATAATTAGATTTGGCTCATGTGTGTGAACCCCACACGCATATTATAAGAGAGTGATTGACTGCTTTTCAAACTGAAATGCATTGCCTTTCTTGCGATCACATCCAAAAGAATATCCCCTCTGAGCACTCATATGCCCCTTTGTGTTCTGCGCACTAAAGCTCTTGTCAATTTTTAATTTTCCGTTAACATAAGTTAAAGATGTATTAATCAAAAAAATAATAAAAAAGCTAGATCTAAAGGTAGGAAAAAGCTTTACAATAATATCAAGCCAAACATAAAAAAATAAATCTTACCATCCTGTTAAAAAAATTTGTCGTGTGAGAAAACTATTAGCATGTCTCTGACAAATTTATTTAGGTGGCTAAATCAGGGGACATTACACTGACATATATAATACTACCCTGGAGAGAGTCTGAAAAATGTATAATCATGAAAAAGTAACATGAACCTGGCTTCTGGCATGGAAAAGCTAACAAAGCATCTTTGCAAACCCTAAGCAAACACATTTCAATTGGGGACTTCTGCTACCTTCTTCCTCACACCTTGGATACCTACCTTATGAAAAATTAGCATGACTAGACACTTAATAAAAGAATTTATATACATCTTGAATTTCATCTAGCATCCCCAACAACAACCCCACCCCCACCCCCTGTTAGGATTTTGTCTTATTTTTCAAGAAGAGATGATTGTCTAAGAAAATCCAATTGAGTTGGAGAAGACGATGGCTTGAAGGAGAAGAAGCAAATTAAGATGAAGCAGTTTTCTTTTCAGGCGATTGCGAGTTTTCTTTTCAGGAGGAGTATGAATAGAATTTAATTCCTATTCAATGAAGGTTTGTTTCTAAAGATTAAAAAATTTAGAATCCTTCTAAATCAAGGAGATCAATTACTAAAATGATTGATCAAGATTCTTCAACCATTCAAAGGCCAAGATCATCTCATAGTCCAAATAGGAGTTGTATTGTAAAATCCTATAAATAAATATTGTAACAAGCATTGTAATTGTCTCAACCAAACAAGTCTCAAGGAGTTTCTACAACAGAGAATCTCAAGAAAAGGAGACCAGAGGAAGCTAAGAAGAGAGGAGCAAGTTGAAGGTACATAGAGAGAAGGTAATAATCTTGTAATCTAAGGCTAGATTTAAGTGGAAGGTGAATACTCTTATGCATGAAGAGGAAGCTTAGATGTCTTTGTACCAAGTTTATTAATAAAGCTCTCTCAAGTTCTCTCCCTGTGGACGTAGGCCAAGTTTGGGCCGAGTCACGTTAAATCCTTGTGTTCTTTCTTTATTACTCTTTTTGTCTAGGTATTGTTAGTTTGCTTTACATCAAGCTTTCCTTTTGCAAGTATTGTTCATATTGTCAAGTTTCGCTAACATCGATCCTGAGAGTCACAACAATTGGTATCAGAGCATATCAATTTCGCAACAATTGGTATCAGAGTTAAAGGTTGACAAATGGCGATATGTCGAAGATAAGAAGTTCTACGATAAAGTTCGAGATCGAGAAGTTCAATGGTAAAGAAAACTTCAGGTTATGACAAAAAAGGGTGAAGAGGTTGTTGGTGCAACAAGGTCTTCATAAAACCTTGCAGAGGTAAATCAGCAAAAACTGAAGGTACGTCAAATGAGGATTGGGAGGAGATAGATCTTAAGGCGGCAAGCACGATCCAACTATGTCTCACATACGAGATTATGTACAACGTGATGGATGAAGAAACGGCTATGCGATTGTGGTCAAGATTAGAAACGTTGTATATGATTAAAAGCCTCTCCAACAAGCTGTATCCCAAGAAACAATCATATGGGCTACGCATGAAGGAAGAGACAGCAGTGTTGCACCACCATGCTCTACGGTATGGAAACTCTCATCTTGGAGGAGGTCACGTCAACTCTCTTATCTAATGAGATTAGAAAAAGATCAAATCAAGAGAAGCAAACAGGATCAGGTTTGGTGGTCACGGGAAGGAAAGGAAGAGGAGAAGGAAGAAAAGATCCAAGCTCATCAAAGACGTATCATTTTTGTCACAGGGAAGGTCATTGGATGACTGCAAGCATTGACAATAGTGGCTGAAGAATAAGGGGCAAGCTGTGGAAGCAGACATAGCAAGCAGTGTAGAGGACACCAAAATATTAATGGATTGTTACGAAGACAACACTTCTCAAGGTAAATGCTGGATATTTGATTCATATAGTACGATTCATGTATGTTCCCAGAAAGAGCTATTCAATAACTCCTTATTGCAAAGAAGGAAGAGATTGTCAAGATGGTGGATGGCTCGGCTTGCGAAGTCATCGGCACTGGGACAGTCAAGGTAACAGGAAGATATGGGATAGTGCGTACTCTGGATGCGGTCTGGTATGTCTCGGAGGCACAGTATAATCTAATATCCATAAGGGTGCTCGACGAAGAAGGATGCTGGATCCAAGGGCAACAAGGCGTCGTCACAGTCAACCAAGAAGACAGGATAATCCTAGAAGGAGAGAAGTATGGAGGGTTATACAAGCTGAAGGAAGGAAACTCAGTTCGAGGTGGAGTTTCAAGGATAAGCTTGGAAGGGAGTTCATCGCGAGGTAGAGCTTCAAGGAAGACTGCAATGGGACGTGAGCAGGGTTAAAGTATTACGGGAAAAAGAAAGGGTGTACTCAGGTAAGGCCTGAGATGGCCCAATCCATGGCGGTAAATCAACCAAAGGCCCCGGAGAGAGGGGGCAAGAGTTAAAGGTTTCACGGTACGGTTACAACTAAGGAAAGAATCAAGGTATTAATCTGAAATCTCAAGTTTTTTCGGCTAAAGGCTTGAAAAACAAGTCAAGGTGGAGATTGTTAGAATTTTGCCTTATTTTTCAAAAAGAGAGGATGCTCCAAGAAAATCCAATTGAGTTGAAAAAGACGATGGCCTGAAGTAGAAGAAGCAAATTAAGATGAAGCAGTTTCCTTTTCAGGTGATTGCGAGTTTCATTTTCAGGAGGAGTATTTATCAGATTTAATTCCTATTCAATGAAGGTTCTAAGATTAAAAGGTCTAGAATCCTTCTAGATTAAGGAGATCAATTTCTAAAAAGATTGATCAAGATTCTTTAACCATCCAAAGGCCAAGATCATCTCATAGTTCAAATAGGAGTTTGTATTATAAAATACTATAAATAAAGGTTGTAACAAAGTATTGTAATTGTCTCAACTAAATAAGTCTCAAGGAGTTTCTACAACAGAGAATCTCAAGTAAAGGAAACCAGAGAGCCAAGAAAGAGAGGAGCAAGTTAAAGGTGCATAGTGAAAAGGTAATACTCTTATAATTTAGGGCTAGATTCAAGTGGAAGGTGAGTACTCTTATTGCATGAAGAGGAAGCTTAGATGTCTTTGTACCAAGTTTATTAATAAAACTCTCTCAAGTTCTCTCCCCGTTGACATAGGTCAAGTTTGGGCCGAACCACGTTAAATCCTTGTGTTCTTTTTTTATTACTCTTTTTGTCTAGGTATAGCTAGTTTGCTTTACATCAAGCTTTTCTTTTACAATTACTGTTTATATTATCAAGTTCCGCTAACATCGATCCTCGTAGTCATAACAGTTGGTATCAGAGCATATCAATTTCGCAACCCCCAACACCACCACCTCCCCAAGCCTACCAACCAAACCACCCCCCCCCCCCCCCCCCCCCCCCCCCCCCCCCAACCAACCAACCAACAACACGCGCGCGCAAGCTCACTCTTCATGATTAGAGGGAGAGGAAGATTAACCGCCAACCCCCCTCTTCTCTCACGCAGACGCGTGGAGAGAGAGAGAGATACTGCAATTACGCTTCATTTGGTGTGGGGTTATGTTCTTGTCTTACATTGTAAATGGGAGATAACTTCAGCCACCTCCCCCCGCTCGCTCTCTCTCTCTCTCTCTCTCTCTCTCTCTCTCTCTCTCTCTGTGGGACACGCGCGCGCGCGCACACTTGTACTGTCACACTAGACGCACACGTCATGGTTAGACTTCCATCATGTTTTCACACTAGACAGACACACACACACACACAAACAAACACAAACATCATACTTCAATTATATTTTCACACTAGCTAGATTATAGAAATGAGGAACTGCATTTTAAAAAAAATATGAGCACATAACAAGCTTTATTATATAATATACCACTTCAAGATTAAAAGGAACTTAGCTTCCATTATTTTTTCAGTCTGGATTACAATGAGACTACTACCTTAAAACAGTAAGAGCACATAACAAGTTTTATTACAAAACAAAAATTATCACATTCATACAACAACAACAAATCAAAGTGCCCACAGGTCTATCCACCTCTCGTAGGTGTGAGAATGGGTACCCCTAGCTACCAAAAGAACAATATTTAACCATTTTTTTTCTTCTTCTTCTTTTTTCTCCTTTGGGGAAAAAATTCAAGAGAAATTAAAAAGTCCATTACCATACCAGCATTCTTTCAATCAGTTCCATGGCTTCTTGCTCTGCTCATAAGAGGATGAGCTCATGCACTGGTCCAATCCAGCCATGTTGAGGATCTCTCTATGAGACAGTGCTGCTCTCAGCCCAAGAAAATCTCTAGTCATCCCATCATTCCCTCCACCATTGTTGTTGTTGTTAATGAATCCTCCTCCTCCTTCCTTCCTCACCTCTCGCTTTGATCCCCCAAGAATCCCCCCAAATGCCTCATCAAATGACCCAGCAGCAGAACCCCCCATCATCATCATCTCTTGCTGCTGCTGCTGCTGCTGCTGCTGCATCAGTGTCGCTGAGCTCTGGCCCAGTCCAATGGAGGAGGGAGAGGAGGAGCTGTGGTGGGCTGCTGCCATGTGTCCCTGGTGGGCTGGCCTGCTCATGGTTGCACCCATCTGGGCTGCTTTCTGCAGCAATGCAGTGGCTGACATGTGAGCTGGGGGCAAACCCTGAGGCTGAGGGGTTTGATTCTGATCTTGTGAGTATTCTTGTAAGAGGTCCAAATGGTTCAATGATGTGGTCCCCGCCCCTTGGTGGCAAGAGAGCCATGGAGGCAGGTCCAAATGGTGGTTGTTCTCTCTCTTGAGGGTGAGTTCTTGAAGGGTGGGGGCCTCTGAGGCTGTTGTTGTTGTTGTTGGTCTCATCATGAGGTGAGGGAACTGGGCCATGGGGCCAGCAGCAGTGAAGGGGTCAAGAGGTGGTGGTGGTGGTGCTTGCGGTGGCTGAGAGAAGAGTAGTGGGTGGTGGTGGTGGTTGGCCAAGGGATTGTTTGCAGTGATGGCCCTTGCACTCTCTTCTGCCAGTGCATCACAGAATGCCCTGTGGGTGATGAAGCTATCCCTCCTGCAAAACCAAATTTAAAACAAGAAAATAATAATTACTAGGGGGAAAATAAATATGTCTCCTTGCTTCCATGATTTCTGCACCAAAAGGGAGGCACATTTTAGCTTTGTTTTGTTTCTATCAATATACTTACGATCCCTCCCTCATCATTTAATGAAGCTATAGCTCTTGAAAATTCCCAACAGTAACATCCTTTCTTGCATATTCACTTACTAATTTTCTCTTTTAATGAAATGAAATGCGGTGAAAAATATTTATGACTGAAAATTCCCAACGCTAACATTTTTCCTACATATTATTCACTTACTAATTCATTCTTTTTAATGAAACTAAGAATGCAAGGGGCTTCTACTGCAGACTCCATCTCCTAGAATGTTTTATTAAAATCTTATCAGTGAAACGGCGGAGATTCAAAAGAAAGAAAGAAAGAAAGAAATTGGTGTTGTTACCTTGAGAAGATGGTGCCACAATCACATCTGTATTCCCTAGTGCCACAGACCTTGGAGTGAGCCTTCCAGTCAGACTTGACAGCATACTTCTTGGAGCACTTGTCACACTTCCACTTCTTCTCCCCATGCTTCCTGCTGAAGTGCTTCTTAATCCCAGTGAGGTCCCCAAGGGCCCTTGAAGGGTCATGGTGCACACATGACACCTCTGGGCATATGTACACCTTCTTCCTCACCTCCTTGCTGCTCCTCTGCTTCAGCTTCCATGGCAGGTTGTGCCCTCTCCTGTGCAGCTGCAGGTTCTGGTCCCTCTGGAACCCTTTGTTGCAGATCTCACACAAAAACCTGTTGGTGGCCATCAGGGTCTTTGGGGACAGTGATATCACCTCTGCATCTGGGTCTGTGATTGTGAGGAGGGGGGAAGAGATATTTTCATGAAATTTATCATTCAATGCACACAATAAATTTAAATTAGAAAATTTTGGAAAATTTTGAGACCTGGGTTGCCTGGGAGATTCCTCTTCTTCTTGGCTGGGTTGGGGTTGGGGGAGGCAAAGGAGGACTGCTGCTGGTTGGAGGAGACACTGGCCTCCCCCGACGCCGAGGTGAGATTCGACATGTTCTCTTCAACAAGCTGCTGCTGCTGAATTATGAGCCCTTTCATCATCTTGATGGTGTTCTTGAATTGGAAAGACCAAAAGAGAGTAGAGAGATCTAGCAAAGAGAAGTATCAAGGTCTCAAAAGACTACTGACATGCATCTCTCAATGATATCCCATGAAATACACAATAAGCAAAGAAATGGTGACTTTCATTACAAGAGAAACTAACCCACACAATAAGAGGCTTTGGATCTAAATTTTCCTACAACAAAAGAATAACAATGAAAAATAAAAGTGAAGAGAAACTGCAAAAAAAAAAAAAAAAAATGAGAAAGACAGGATAAAGTTTTACTTATGAACAAATCAAGCAAAACCTAATTCCCTTACACTAAATTCTCAAACAAAAAATCAAGTAAAAAAGAACACACAACACACACACACACACAGAGAGAGAGAGAGAGAGAGAAGAGAGAGAGGTATCTCAATTAGCTATGGAGAGAGGATGAGGGATTGAAGCAAGATGTGCAATTGTCCACCCATTCAATACCCACACCCTACAGCCCGACACACTGATTTGTACTTTCTGTCTTTTCCTTTGTTCCATTATGCGCAAATCTAGAAATTCCTTTTCCTCCCACTCCCCTCTTTCTTTAATCCTTAATTTATTATATAAATAAATAAACAAAAAATCAACATTTTTAAACAAAGTAGTTGTCATCAGTTGTTAGCTCCCCACTGTGATGCTCACACACTAGGGTTGGGTTTGGTTTGGTTTGGTTTGGTCTGCTCTCTCTCTCTCTCTCTCTCTCTCTCTCTCTCTCTCTCTCTAGTGTGGTTTGGTTTGGTTTACGCTCTCTCTCCCCCTCCCTCTCTCTCTCTCTCTCTCTCTCTCTCTCTCTCTAGTGTGGTTTGGTTTGGTTTGCGCTCTCTCTCTCTCTCTCTCTCTCTCTCTCTCTCTCTAGTGTGGTTTGGTTTGGTTTGCGCTCTCTCTCTCTCTCTCTCTCTCTCTCTCTCTCTCACTCATTAATCATTTGTTTAACGCTTGGGTGTGCATATAATTAAGTTGCTTTTTGATTAGGGTTTGATATCTAAGAAATGTACTTGCTTTTTGGTAGATCTTAAAAGATCAGTGTTTTGATCACTTTGTGTTACTCCAAAAAGCTTTGTAAAGTTGGGTTAAAAGGAGGGTATGATTATTTTTCGGGGAATGAAATGATGGGCTATTGTTGATGGTAAAAAGGAAAGCTTTTCACATTTACATTACCATCATTAGGCCATTGATTGAATTTTGAGGAGCATACTCATGTCTCAATTGTCTTGTCTCAATACTTTTTTAAAAAAGAAAAAAAGAAAATCTGATGTGAACTCTTCTTTTTAGACAAGACTCAGCCCCCCTGGAGCCACATGAGAGAGATAGAGAGAGTGAAGAATGATAAAAAGGAGGGAGGGTTTATCAGTTGCAGCCAAACTTTCAAGCCTTTTCTTTAGGCTTCTTTTATTATGTTTTTTCCACTGTATATAAATAGATGGAAAACAAATAAAGAGAAAAAAAAAAATCAAGTAGAGACCAGCCACCTCCATTGTTGATTACTGTATGAAGTTTGAACATCTAGAAAGAGAGGTTGTTGGTGCTGTATAGTGTAGTGACCCATGTAGTCAACTTAGGAACCCAATATCTGTACAACATTTTGGGTAGTCTAAATGATTGGTATAAAGAATTAATGAATGGCAAACTAAATTAATATGATTTTCATTCAGATCATTTTCTAAGGAAAATGTAAAAAAGATTGATCCTTAATGCAATTTTTTA
Source organism: Agave tequilana (assembly GCA_038442645.1). NCBI lineage: Eukaryota > Viridiplantae > Streptophyta > Magnoliopsida > Asparagales > Asparagaceae > Agave > Agave tequilana. Next base: position 57,557 of record JAVJIF010009505.1, on the reverse strand, counting down.
TGCTAAGAAAGTTAGTCTAACTGATTAGTGAAAGAATATTATGTCTATGCATGCGTCCATCATTAACTATTCATGTTAAATCCCCTGTTCGATAACTGTAGGGTTTTAAAAGACATTTGTGTGTATCTAAGCTTGTATTTCAGTTTGTATCCATGTCTTTTAGTCTTAACTATTAGAAACCATCACTAAAGAAACTCTCAAAATGTCTTTTTTAAGCAAATGTCTCTAGCGGCGGTTATCCCCTCAACAAGTACCTCTGAAGCCTCGCTTTGCGCAAGCGCTCCGCGTCGACTTCAGTTTCGGAAAGGTCCTTAAACAGTAGTAGCTGAAAACAGAAATTAGGGTTCAAAGACAAAAACCCAACAGGTGAATGTATATGTATGAGTGGAGCGAAATGAGCTTGAATTGATTTGATAGTCCACACATATACATTCACCTGTTGATCATTTTTGTCTTTGAACCCTCTTGATTACATAGCAAAGACAAAAAACGAAGGAACGTGCATGCAACTTTCGTTTCAACTTTGGCTTTCCATGTGAGGGAAAATTCGACCAATTGATCATTTTTACTCTCTCGAGTGGACTTTGTTTGCTATGAATTGCAGTCACATAATTGGCAAGTCGAGCGGTTAATCGTACACCTGATAGGATTTAACACCCATGGAAGTGTTCAAAGGCAAAATCCAACAATCAACATCTTCCAATTATGAGAATTTTTTTTGGTTTAAAATTTCATTAAAACATTAATACCTCCCAACTTTATCAGTTTTCAACTGTGTATAAAACTATCTTCAGTTAATTTATTTCAAGAAATATTATAGGAAAATCAATGTCAACATCGATGAACTTGCTTTAGCGTATAACTTTCTCAAACTTTATAAGTTTAAATTAATCTGTTTTCTAAAAAGAGAACAAATGAGCAGATGTAATGATGATCGAAAGAACTTTCTCACCGGAGCAGTAATTGGTTTCTCCTTCTAATAAAAAAAACAAAAGTAGGAGGAAAAACAAATTAATTATGACAATAAACCATCCTATTTTTCTTTTACAATGAAATTGATTCCTATATCTAATTGTGATAATACACCAGTCTCTCACAAATATGATGCATGTACTACTTTTGACATTATTATTGTTGGAATATCAAATAAAAATGTCTTTTTGAAGATAAGGAGTCATCATCAATTGAGAGAAATAAAGAGTCATCATCTTCAATTTAGAGAAATGATGAGTCATCATCAATTAGGAGTCATCCCCTTTAATTAGAAGGAATGAAGAGTCATCATCATCAATTTAGAGAAATGATGAGTCATCATCAATTAGGAGTCATCATCAAGTGAGTCATCATCTTCAATTAGAAGGAATGAAGAGTCATCATCATGAGTCATCATAAATTTGGAGGTTGGTATTCTTGTAAGTTTTGAAGCCTATAAAAGGCTAGTGTATCTCTTTGTTTTTTCAATCAAGTAAGCAAGTAAGAAACAAAAGTTGAATAAGATTCATTCTCCACTTAAAATTTTAGATTATAGTATATTAGTTCGTAGACTTGTATACAACAATTGATATCAGAGCCAATTCAATTTTGTTTCATTTCCTCTTCTCCTCATGGCCTCCACCAACAATCTCATCAATCCACAAGTGCCCAAGTTATTGAAAGATAACTATGAGAGTTGGTCAATTCAGATGAAAGCTCTATTTGGTTCTCAAGAGTTGTGGGAGCTAATCTTTAATGGGTTTAAGGAACCCACACTGGAGGTAGAAGCCGCCTACACCGCCGAAGAGAAGAAGGCTCTTAAAGAGCAAAGAAAGAAGGATAGCAAGGCTTGTTTTCTACTCTATCAAGGGTTGGACGAGTCTACTTTCGAGAGAGTTGCCGAAGCAACGACGAGCAAGGAAGCATGGGAAATCCTTGCTACCATCTATAAAGGAGTCGAGCGGGCGAAGCGAATTCGCCTTCAAACTTTGAGGGGCGATCTTGAAGCCGCTCAAATGAAAGATGAAGAAAAAATCTCCGATTATTATTCACAATTACTTCTTATTGTGAATAAAATGAGGAGAAATGGAGAGAAGATGGAGGACATCCGAGTGATGGAGAAATTGCTGCGATCCCTCACATCAAAGTTCGAGCACGTGGTAGCGGCAATTGAGGAGTCTAAGAATTTGGAGGAGATCTCAATAGAGGAGCTTTTGGGATCCCTCCAAGTTCATGAGCAACGCATACAAAGAAGACTGGTTCCATAGTCTTGGAACAAGCATTAGAGTCAAAGCTGACTCTAAATGATCGTGGCTCACATAGTAGAGGTCGTGGTCGTGGTAGAGATAGGGGACGTGGTCCCTAACAACGAAACACTCAAAATCAAGTGGAGTTCCAAAGCTTCAGAGGTCGAGGATGAAGCAATCGGGGAAGATTTACATCTAGACGTGGAAACAACAAGAACGTCCAATGCTACAACTGTCAAAAATTTGGACACTATGCCTCGGATTGCTGGCACAGAACTGAAGATCTTACCAATCTTGCCGAAGCAACAAATGACGTGGGTAATAACTCTACTCTTCTTCTTCCTCATGATGATTCAAGTGTTCAGAATGATGTTTGGTACCTTGACTCGGGTGCTAGCAACCACATGTGCGGGAAGAAAGAACTATTCATGGAACTCGCAGAAGGAGTTCATGGAGGTGTGAGCTTGGGAGATTCTTCAAAACTCTTTGTTGAAGGCAGAGGGAAGATCAAAATCTATCAAAAGGATGGTAAGCCCGAGTATATTTCCGATGTTTATTATATTCCTAACATGAAAAGTAATATTCTCAGCATCGGTCAATTACTCGAAAAAGGATATAAAGTATATATGGAGAACAACATCTTTGGTTGAAAAATACAAAAGGAGGTCTTATAGCTTGTATTAAGATGACAAGGAACCGCATGTTTCCCTTGCATCTAAACACAAAAGTTGAGAAGTGTTTTCAAGGACTCATGAAGAATGAGTCATGGAGGTGGCATCTTCGCTACGGTCATCTAAATTTCAGCGGCCTGAAGCTACTATCTACAGCCGGCATGGTACGAGGTTTACCAACAATCGATCCACCAAGTCATACTTGTGAAGTTTGCATAATTGGCAAGCAAACACGACTTCCTTTTCCCAATGGAAAGTCGTGGAGAGCGGAGGCACCATTACAACTTGTTCATACTGACATCTACGGACCACTAGATCCCGTCTCTTTAGGAGGTAATAGATATTTTATTACTTTCATTGATGATTTCAGTAGAAAGTTGTGGGTGTACATTTTTAAAGAAAAATCTGCTGCCTTTACTACCTTCAAGAATTTTAAAGCTCTTGTTGAAGCAGAGAGTGGCTATAAGCTAAAAACTCTCCGATCTGATCGAGGTGGTGAGTACACCTCAAATATGTTTCAAGAATATTGCAGGGAGCAAGGCATAAAGAGGCAGTTTACTACTGCCTATACACCACAGCAAAATGGCATCGCAGAAAGAAAGAACCGCACTATTCTTGACATGACAAGAACCATGCTTAAAGAAAAGGGACTGCCGAAGCAGTTTTGGGCGGAAACTGTGGCATGTTCAACCTACTTGCTCAACCGGTGCCCGACGAAGCAAGTGAAGGGCAAGACGCCTCAAGAAGCATGGAGCGGCTATATGCCTAATGTCGCACACCTACGAATTTTTGGGTGTGTTGCATATGCTCAAGTACCTGAAGTCAAAAGGAAGAAGCTTGACAATCATGGTGAAAAATGCATTTTCATCGGATATAGCGAGGAGTCGAAGGCATACAAGCTTTACAATCCACTAACTAAGAAACTAGTGGTTAGTAGAGATGTTGTCTTTAATGAAGCTGAAACATGGAGTTGGAGCAATGAAGAGACTGTCAAAGAGCAACCCATGGTGAATGAACCTGACGAGCCCCTACAAGAGGTTCCACCACCAACTACACCACCATCTCCTCAACATGCTACACTGTCTCCTGCAAGAGGTTCTCCATCTTCTGGGGAAGGTAGTAGTAGCGAATCCTCTGTGCAACGAGGTCCAATCAAAATGAGAAGCCTCAGGGAGATCTATGAGCAGATAGAAGAAGATGGAGAAACTAATCTTTTTTGTTTATATGCCGATCATGAGCCTCTCACTTTCAAAGAACCTAAGAAGAAGATTGTTGGCGATCAGCAATGAAGGAGGAGATGCATGCCATCCAGAAGAATGACACATGGGAGTTGACAACACTTCCACAAAATCACAAGGCGATAGGTGTCAAATGGGTGTACAAGATCAAACGCACAGCAGATGGTGAGGTTGATCGGTACAAGGCGAGGCTTGTGGCGAAAGGCTACAAACAAAAATACGGCATCGACTATGAAGAAGTCTTTGCACCAGTTGCTCGATTGGACACGGTGAGACTATTAATTTCACTTGCAGCTCATCACAGGTGGAAGATATATCATCTAGATGTCAAGTCAGCATTTCTCAATGGTATTCTTGAAGAAGAGGTGTATGTACAACAACCAAAAGGTTTTCTGGTAAAAGGGCAAGAAGACAAAGTATATCACCTAAAGAAAGCCTTGTACGGCTTAAAGCAGGCACCACGGGCATGGAATGCCCGAATTGATGGTTATCTTCATCAAAACGGCTTCACCAAATGTCCTTATGAGCATGCCATCTACATGAAGAGGAACCATCAAGGCGAATTTCTAATAATTTGTCTTTATGTTGATAACTTATTAAACACAGGAAGTTGCGTCGAGATGCTTGCTGAATTCAAGGAGGCGATGTTCAATGAATTTGAGATGACGGACAATGGATTGATGTCCTATTTCTTGGTATCGAAGTGAAGCAACAACAAGATGGGATATTATATCTCAAAAAAAGTACATGAAGGAGATCTTGGAGAAATTCATGATGAGTAACTGCAACCCAATAAACACCCCAATAGCCACAGGAATGAAGCTATCAAGAGAAGGAATTGGAGATTTTGTAGACTCGACTTTTTTCAAAAGTCTAGTTGGTAGCCTGAGATACTTAACGATCACAAGGCCTGATATTGTTTACGGAGTCGGACTTGTGAGTCGCTATATGGAGACACCGAAGGAGTCTCATTGGCTAGCTGCAAAGAGAATTCTAAGGTATATCAAAGGCACACTCAACCTTGGTCTATTTTATACTTATGGTGAAACTGCAGAGTTAGTAGGCTATTCAGATAGCGACTGGAGAGGTGAACAAGATGAGAGGAAAAGCACCACTGGCTATTTCTTCTATCTTGGGTCAACTGCATTTTCATGGACCTCAAAGAAGTAAGGAGTTGTGACCTTATCTTCATGCGAAGCAGAGTATGTGGCAGCTTCATCTACTGTATGTGAAGCTATTTGGTTGCGGAACATTTTAAAGGAATTGGATCATCCACAAGAAGAAGGGACTGTAATATTTGTGGACAACAAATCAACCATCCATCTTGCAAAGAACCCAGTACATCATGGGAGGAGCAAACATATACATACACGGTTTCATTTTCTCAGATGCCATGTAAAGTAGAAAACTGTGGAGCTGGAGTATTGTCATACCAAGGAGCAAGTAGCAGATATTTTCACCAAGCCATTACCTATTGAACCTTTCAGAAGGTTAAAAGAAATGCTCGGTATGAAAACATTTGATTTGAGGGGGTGTGTTGGAATATCAAATAAAAATGTCTTTTTTGAAAGATGAGGAGTCATCATCAATTGAGAGAAATAAAGAGTCATCATCTTCAATTTAGAGAAATGATGAGTCATCATCAATTAGGAGTCATCATCAATTGAGAGAAATAAAGAGTCATCACCTTTAATTAGAAGGAATGAAGAGTCATCATCATCAATTTAGAGAAATGATGAGTCATCATCAATTAGGAGTCATCATCAAGTGAGTCATCATCTTCAATTAGAAGGAATGAAGAGTCATGAGTCATCATAAATTTGGAGGTTGGTATTCTTGTAAGTTTTGAAGCCTATAAAAGGCTAGTGTATCTCTTTGTTTTTTCAATCAAGCAAGCAAGTAAGAAACAAAAGTTGAATAAGATCCATTCTCCACTTAAAATTTTAGATTATAGTATATTAGTTCGTTGACTTGTATACAACAATTATTTCAGTATTCAACGTGTCACGCAAATCACCACAAGAGTCAACCACTAGAAGTCATCTATGACCCCTTACCAATTATCAGAGTTCTGTTTACCAATTAAAAATTAAAAAACTTAGGATAACACCCATCAATCTTGATCAGTGCCTTACATAATAAAATAGACTAATAATTGATTATATAAAAAAAATGGTCAATAATAGAATAGAAATCCCGTGGGTTTACAGCTTTTCGGAGGTTTCGTTGTTCCTTTGGGCACTGGGCTCCTCTTTTCTTACAATACAAGACACGGATGTACAGTTTTTTTAATCTTTTATTTTGTTCTTTTCCTTGTCATTTCTGCCTCTTTTTCTTTAATTATTATAGAATTATTCCTAACTTGGGGTGGACAGCTCGCCCAGCTCATCAGCCTTGATCCATTTTTGAAAAATAAAAATAAAAATAATATATTTATCTCTAATGTAAAACTAACTAATAATAGAGAAACATTTAAGCGTTTTTAAGTTTACTTGCTGGCATTCTCACGAGATATACTTATCTCTCTATGTTTTGATTTCATTTCTTATTGGAGTTGTCTCATTTTAGACAAGGGCGAGGGAGTTAGTGTCACGGACTTTTGGCTAGTCCGAGATGGGTGAGTATTCTGATATTCTTGCAGAGGAAGATACAGGGAGGAGACCTGATCCAGATTCTGATTGACTGTGAACAGTGTCGTCTTAAGAACCTGTTTGGTGGTTATTGTCTTCTTTGAAGTTGTTTTTTTTGGACTGATTGGCATGATGTTTTTATCTCTTGTACTTGCGTGTGCTTTAGTGTTTTTCTATTTGAGATATTTTTTGTTGAACAGACTGTTTGAATGTTTTCATTAAAAACTTTTTAATGAATCACATGAAACTTTTTTTATTTACCGTTTCTTTCTATAAAAAAAACATTGTTAGATCACTCTTTTCCATGACACGATACATTATTTTACAAGCAATGAATAATTTCTCATTGACATTTAAACACAATGGAGAATAGAATTATTACAATAAGTCTTATATAATAAGAGTATTACATTGAGCAAAATATTTTTATAAAAACATTGCATTGAGATAGCTGCATGGCTTTTCCCAAAATAAAATAAATATGAGTATGAACACAGGAATAGTAACTAGGCATTTGGATGTCTTTTTTGGGAGTTTGAGATGAGAATCATTTTCATAGGGAGAGGGGAAGAGTCTTCTCCCAAAAAATACTCAAAACTTACTTTATTGACATTATTTTATTTTATTTTTATTATTCATGGAGATGCAAATGGAACATAATAATACAAATAAAGAATTTTTTTATTTTTTTTAAGTTTGAACGTAGATGCATGCTTGTCGTCTCTGGAAATGGCTGAAGGTGTTTATCAATACTTACACATCAAAATAATAGGAAAAAAAAAAAGTGAGGCTGTAGCTTTCAATCACAAGCTACTTATTGGCCCTCTAATTGCTATAAAGAAGCAAGAAATTATTGTGGAGAAAATTTTATGAAATAAAGAAGGCCAAGATACAAGATTGGGTCTACACTCTGCAGTAGATTCAATCAGAGCACCGAATCCTATGAACTTGATCACTGCTAGCAAAACTTGGATCCAATGGGCACCCACATGCTATTGAGTATAGAGAAATGCAAGTATTATACATGCACATAGAATTTAGCTAGTTATCTTTTAGTTTGTTTTCTTTTCTTTTTCTTTTTTCCCTTTCTGTTATGATTGTTGTTATATTTTTTCTATTTTTCTTAACGGTGATCTCTCTGAGGTAGTATATATGTAACCTTTGTCTGATATATGGACTTAACTACAGTCGGTATGTCATCTTCGTCATGCTATTTATGGACTTAAAGAAAAAGCTTTTTGTGCTTAGTTTGAGCCTTTCTACTGGGTTCTTCTTACTGCTTATTTCACTGAGGACCTGTTTGGTTAAGGGAGGAAGTGAAGAAGTGAGGAAGTGAGAATAATTTTCTTTGGAACTTGAGAATTGGTTAGTAAATTTCTGATGTTTGGATGTTGTTGGGAAGTGTTGTTTGGAAAATGTTATGACTTTTCTGATATTTGGATAGTAATGTGAAAGTGAAAGTGACAAAGTTGACCGCAAAATAATATTAAAATAAAAATTAATTAAGAAAAATAAAAATGGACTGTAGTTAGAATGCAAGTGAGATTTACGTAATTAAAAAATTAACTGTTTTGTACTACAACTTATTACAAATGAGATTTACATTACCACAAAATTAACTGTAGCACTCTGGAAGTGAGAAAATGATTGTGTAAAAGAGAAAAGAGAAAAAGAAAATAGGTTTTCTTATTTTCCTTTTCCGGTGTTTGGATAGATAGTGAAGTGAGCAATTATACTTCCCCATTTCCTTACTTTCTCCCACTTCCTTACTTCCAAACACGCCTCACTGAGAGAACATTTGATTATATCATGTTCGTTTGTACCTAAGTTAGTAGTTGTGTTATACTTCTATTATGTGTTGATGACATGATCATCATAGAAGATGATGTTTTCGCTACTATTTTTTGTTAGCCCAAAAGCTCATGACTCTAATTTTAATGATGATTAACTCATGCAATTATAGGTTTAATGATCTTGTGATGTTTAAGTGTACATGTTTGATCAAGATCTTTTGTTTGGTGTTTAACTTCAACAACATGCTCAAAGTCAAGTTTTGAAGCTAACAAGTGTTGATTTAAGAGCTCTAACACAAAGAACACATCAAGTACTTAAAAAGGAGTCAAGCTAAATATAAATAAAGTTTGATCAAGTCAAAATGAAGAGGAAGATCAAGAGAAAAAGACTTGTATTAAGAGTTTATTTGTAAGTTTAGATTTTTATCAAGTATAAATTAAATTTGATTGCTCAAGCTTATACACACACCAAAAAAATTTTAATGTTGGTGTATTGAGTTTCATTTAATATGAATTCATGATTTGAAGTTTTTCATTTTATCAAAAGTTTATTTTATGAAGAAAATCTCAAAAACAAGTAAATATTAGTTTATATGTGTATTGGAGTTGTCTATACATATTAGAGCTTCAAAAGAGTTTTAATAACTTATTTTTATGTTTTATATAAGTTTGAAAAAAATTATTTAAGTTTAAAGTTTAGTTTTTTTATAAAATCTTGTTTAAAAGAGTTTATATTTCAAATGAATTTGAAATCTCAAAAAGAAGTTCAAATTGTTTAAAAATATGTTTGATTTTGAATCATACAAACTGGTGCTCAAAGTAATTACATGAACTTATTTTTATAGATTTCATACAAATTTATTTTGATCTTTAAAAAGATTTTAAAAAATTAAAATGTGTTTTTGGCCTAAGGTCGATCGACCGGATGTGTCACAAGCCACTGGCTTGTGCACACGGATGATCGAGCGATCGACCGCTAGCTCTAGCCCATCTAAGCTAGTCCAGGCCGGTTAATCATTAGGATGGCTATAATTTTTAGCTGTTGTCATTCAACCGCTCGGTAGGCAGCAATATTATCAGATTTGCTCTTAACGACTATTTTCTTGGTCTAAACTTTCTGAATTTGTTTTTAACGGCTATATCTTTTCTTTATATTTTTAAATATGTTTTTATTGACCAGATTTAATTTACAATGGTCATATATTATTTTCCTATAAATATGAATTATTAACTTTTTTAATAAAGTTTTCAAGAGCTATTCTTTTCCCATCTTTATGAGAAAGTTTACAAAAGTTTTCTTGAGTTTTCAACTTCCATATCTCTGAGTTTATTTCACACAAGTTTGAACCAATCTTTTCTATGTCTATTCTATAGGAATGCTTGTTGTGAGAGAGTTTTTTCAAGAGTCTTGATCAAAAGTGTTTGTTTATTCACTATTGTAAATTTGAGAAAAAATGACGGCAGTTACAGCGTCGTTTAATTAAACCAACGACGCTATAAAGAAATAACCAATGCTAAATGTTTAATGTGGGGCCCACACCTTTCGCGGTAGTCAATGAAAGACGTTGACTACAAATTTGCATCGATTATATCAAATAACTGACACTAAAAGTTGGCAAAATAAAAACAAAAAGTGATTTGAAAAGTGGGCACAGTGGGTCCCACAAGCCCAACAATGTTTGTCAGAAAATCGTATTTCGCGTCGGCTCGGTAAAGGAACCGACTCAAAATTGTGGGCACAGATTAAAATCTGTGGGGCCCACAGATTTTCGCGTTGGTTCTTGAAAAGAACCGACACGAAAAGCAGGGCCCTGAACCTGATTTTTAGTGTTGGTTCTTCTAAAAAACTAACGCTAAAAGATTTTTGGCGTCGGTTATTTATATAACCGATGCTAAAGACTTTAAAGAAAAAGGCCTCATCACCTCGACCCCTCCCCACTCTCTCCACACTCTCAGCCTTAGTTGATCTTTTCCTCTCCCTATCGCGCAGAACAGATCTCCCTCCGTCGCCCTTTGCCGCCCTGAAATCCCCCTTGTCGTGCCCTCTGCCGGCCAGATCTTCCTCCCTTTCCGCGCCCTCTACCTATCTTCTTGTTGGCCCAAAGGCCCATCATTCTAGTTTAGATGATGATTAACTCATGTAGCTATAGTATTAATGATTTTGTGTTTATTAAGTTTTAGATATTCAATTAAGATCTTAGTCGGTGTTTAACTTCAATAAAAGATTTGTAGTCAAGTTTTGAGGCTAGCACGTGTTGATTCAAGAGTTCGCGCTTCAAGATCGCATTAAGTACTAAAAGAGGAGTCTAGCTCATTTGGATCAAGTTTGAATCAAGTCAAGATGGAAAAGAAGATTTTCAAGAGAAGATTTTCAAGAAGACTTGAGTCTTAGTTTGTAAGTTTAATATTTTTGTTTTAAATAAAATGTAAAGGATAGCTTAGTTGTGGATTGCTCAAGCTCATATACACACACAGACAAAATTTATATATTATTTCTTATGTTAAATATTTTGTTTTTTTGGTTTAACCTAGTTTACATGATTTACTATGTGTATCGGATTTCATCCATATACATTGTTACTTCATATTGTTTAGATAACTTATTTTGATGTATCTAGTTCATGTATTTTAAGTTTTGTTTTATCAAAGCTTATTTTGAGCTTATTGTCAAAAACAAGTATATTTTATTTACTATGTGATCATACACACTATGCTTCAAATATGTTTCAATATCTTATTTTTGTATTTGTACAAATTTTAGAAAAATCGGTTTTTCATTTCAAAATTTTAATTTTGGAAAATATGGTTTTTGTTTTAAGATTTAAATTCTTTATCTCAAAAATAGTTCAAATTATTTGTAATATGTGTTGATTTTTGATCATACATATGTGTACTACAAAATATTTATATGAACTTATTTTTTGGAATTTATTGGGATTAAATATAATTTTTTGGGTTTTTGGAGTTAGAGTTTAAACCCTGAAAATTCTAGGTTTGGGCTACTTTCGGCCGACCGACCGACCGGTCGACCGAAGCATGGCTCGACCGACCGAGCGGTCGACCAACATGCACAGAAACATGCACGAGCCCAAAGCCTTGGCTCCGTTGACCGACCGGTCGACCATAGCAAGGATCAGTCTACCGGCTGGCTCACCCAACTTGGGTGCCGGTCGACCGAGCGGTCAACAGACAGAGAATTTTTATTCTCTGTGCCTGGGGGCAGTCGACCGATAACCCCAACGGTCAAAAATATGATCGTTGACCGGTCCACCAACCGGTCGACCGACAGGTCATTCTGAGCCTATAGCGGCCTAGTTTTCTGATGGCTTTATAAAAGGGTCTTTTGGCCAATTTTTGGGTAAGATTTTTGCAAGTGTTTTTAAGAGTTCTTCTACAGAATTTCTCAACAAGTTTATAGAGCTTCACTTCAATATCAAAAGAGAGTTTTTCAAGAGTGATTCTCTTATATTTTCAAAAGCATTTTCTTGAGATTTCCACTATAAAATCTATCTAATTTTTCTCACACAAGCTTGAGCTATCCATTGCTATAGCCAATTCTAATAGAATCCTTGTATGTGAGTGTTTGTTTGTGATCAAGAAGTGATCACAAAGTTTCATCTTTGTATTGAGGAGAAGTTGGAGGTTGCGGCCTCGACAAACTTGCGAGTCGTATTGTGTATTGTTCTTGAGGGAACAAATGAGGGATTTGTAGGTCAAAGAGTTCTTGAGGGAGCTCATTGTAGGTGTTGCGACACCAAGTGATTTTGCAGGATCGATTCTAATGGAAATCCTTCATAATGGTGAAGGCGGAGACGTAGAGTAAGTGGCTCGAGCCTTGAAACAAATTCTTTCGTATTTGTGATTACTCATCTCTCTCTCTACTCACTTGTATTTATATATCTTGCATGCTTATTATATATGTGCTCATCAATACATGCTTGATATGACTTGTGCTTAATATATATATATATATATATATATATATATATATATATATATATATATATGTATATATATATATGCTTGGGATTGTTTGATATCTTGCATGCTCTCATATTGTTCACATCCCTACATACTTGATATTGTTTATATTTGTGCTCACACTAGTATTTAACCAAGAGAGTTACAGTTTCATCTCAACTCTTAATTTAGAGGAATCTTAAGGAGAAGTTTAAAGCCCTTCACTGGGAATTCGGCTTCACTTTTTCGTTACACATTGTGTGATAGTTTTTAGTTTGCATAATAGTTTTAATTCCGCATTATTTGACATTAGATTAGCATATCACCTATTCACCCCTCCTCTAGGTGATCTACACCTCCCTCCTCCCTCTCTCGCAGGCGTGTTCTCCTCCCGCCTCACCTCCCTCGCCGTCGGGTTTCCTCCCTCCTCACCCCCTTTGCCGCCGGGTTCTCCACCATAGTCTCTTCGGCAACAAAAGAGTTACCTCCGCCCGAACCTACCTGTCGTCGCCACGCCGCCGCCAGGATCTACCCGCCTCCGTCCGGATCTACCCGATTGTAAGTAATCACTTCATATTTTTTTAACAATTCCTTCAATTAACTATATTGTGTTTAATATTAGATTTTAATATTCTAAATTTATGAAAGGGCCCTCTCCATGTTCATAATCAACAAGTGACAATCAAAGCATATGGCCTTCACAAAAACCTAAATAGCATTCTATTAAGGTATTTATTATTTAGTATTTAATATTTTTCAAATTAATAATATTTAAACTATTTATGTATTAATATGTTCCTCATGTTTCTTGTAGTGTCCTCGTCAACCGGATAATATTTAGTGTGGATACTATGTTATGTGAATAATGTGGGATATTGTTCACTTTCTATTGGATGCTATTCCAACTAAGGTATAATTTTATGCGTCTGAGTTTTTTTTTAAGTATTAAATTTAACAAAATATTTCAATGTTTGCAGCTCAATCCTGAAAAAAACTTATACAGAAAATGAAATCAATGAAATTCAGGAGGAGTGGGCGGATATTTGTTTATCTCATTTTAATAGTAAGTATTTTTTTAATACTTTAATTGGTTTTTATATCATTTATGTTTGTAGTTTCTTATCATAAAATTTTCTCATTCTAATTTAGATGATTAAATCTTGAGAAACTATACAAATGGTGTTGTATATATGAATCCTTCGGAGTATAGTACAGATATTATACTCTTCACTCTCATTTTGGTGTGTACGTATGTTATTTGGTACATATTTCAATTTGATGCATTTGTTGTTGTAATATTAGACTTAATGTGAAAATATATAGGTGTGTATGTATATATTACATGTATCCAGCTATGTGATTGTGTATTTTCAAGTAATGGGTAATTAAGAGTTGGCTATATATGTTAATTACTTGTATGTTGTATCTATTTACAAGTATTGAAAATATATATGATAAGAAGAGAATGTGATTTTGCATGTTGTGATCTCTGTTTTTGGTTCTGGACTGATGTTGTGATCTCTGTTGTGATCTCTGTTTTGGATCTGGACTGATTATTGCATTATAAAAAGTTTATTTTAAAAAAAATTTCCCGTCAATTATTAAAATAACGACGCTAAAATATAACCGACGTGAAAAACCTTTTTTGCGTCGGTTCTAGTAAAGAACCAATGCGAAATGTGCACCGATTTTGTAACTTACAGAAACGCACATTTCGCGTCGGTTCTGTACTAGAACCGACGCGAAATCCCAATATTTCACGTCAATTCTTTAACAGAATCGACGCCAAATATTAGTGATTTCGTGTCGGTTCTGTTAGAAACTGACGCAAAAAACTTATTTCGCGTCAGTTTTTATTCGACGCAAGAAATTGGTATTTTTCTCGTCTCCTGTATACACATCGGTTGTGGGGCCTGACACTGTTTATTTATAGCGTCAGATTTAGTACGATGCGAATCCAGCTTTCTGTAGTAGTGAATGTATTGAGTGGTTAGAGGTTGCAGCCTCGAAGAGAGCTTGCGGGTTCGTGGTTCTTGCAGGAACAGTGAGGGACCTGCGAGTCCGAGAGTTCTTGAGGGATCTTGTTGAAAGTTCACCTAGGAGGTGAATAGATGAAGTACTAATCAAATGCAGAATTTAAAACTTTACACTAACAAAATACAACACACAATATGAAAACCAAAGAGCAAAATCAAATTCCCTGTGAAGGGCTCTAAAACTTCTCTTCGAGATTTCTCTTGATTTAGAGTTGAGGTGCTTAATTGCTCTCTTGGTTCAATAAAAGTGTAGACATATAAAAAATATCAAACATATACATATATATATATATATATATATATATATATATATATATATATATATATATATATGAACAATAAGAGTAATGTTAGATATAAATAAGAGTAAATTTGAGAAAGAGTCAGACACAAACACAAGGATATGTTTCAAAGTTCGAGCACCAAGCTCTATGTCTCTGCCTTCACCTAGAAGGATTTTCACTATCCGCATAGGAACTCCACAAAGAAAATAAACATCTACACAAAAGGTGGGCACAAAACAATACCTCTACACAAGGGAAGGGCACAAGGCTAAGATACAAAGTCAAAAAGAAAAGTTACAATACTTAGTGATCACAAATAAGAAATCTCAAAATACAAGATCCTAAAAGATAGATTTTGATATGAAACTCAAGCTTGTGAGAAAACAAAGATTTTGAAAATGAAGCTTTTAGAAAGCAATTGAAAAAACTTCTTGAAAGATATAGAAACTTGAAGAACAGAACCTGAATTTCTCATAAACTTGTTTTTTTATTTTCTAAAACTTTGAACATTTAAAACAAACACAAGAAAGATATGGGCTGGGAGCTCAAAAAACTTGTTGAAAAATGTGAGAAAATTTGCATTTGAAATCTTAAGGGAAAACCTAAATGAAACCACTATTTATAGCCCCAAAATAAAACTAGTTGTTAGGCTCAAATCCAAGCCAAATAGGGGTCATAAATGTGATCTTTGAGGTTTTCCGGTTGACCGGGCGGTCGACCGAGCCCAACTCCAGAGAGCCATTATCTCTGGCGGTCCACTGGGCAGTAGACCGAGAAAACCCAAGTACTCTGTAGATAAAGTTGGTCGACTTGTTGGTTGGTCGATCTCTACAGAAAGGTCGACCATCGGTCGACCGATCTTTACTACAGTCGACCGGTCGATCAATCGAGATCTAGCTCTCTTGGGCTTGTGCACATCTGTGCATGTCGGTCGACTGTGCAGTTGACTGGCAGGACAAAGTTGCTCTAGGTTGTTCAACCGACCGACAATAGACCAAAAACAATATTTTGAAACATTTAACCATCTTTTTAAATCCAATTTAAATGTCAATAAATTCAATAAATTCTGCAAAAATAATTTCATATAAAAATATTAGAGCACAAATATGTGTGATCAAGAATCAAAATATAGTACAAACATGCGAACTTATTTTTGAGATATAAAAATTCAATCTTGAAACAAAATTGTATTTTCTAAAAGCTAAACTATTAAATGGAAATCTAGTTTTTAAAAACTTGCATAAATATAAAAACAAGTTTCTCAAACTTTTTTAAAGAAATGTGTGCAGATAGAATTCAATACACATCTAGAACATATAAACTTAATTTTGACACTATATATCAATATACATCATAAAAATAATTTTTGATAAATATACAACTTAAACTCATGAATTAAACTCATCAAACTAAGTTTCCTAAACATATTTGAAGCATCAATATATATGAATGAAATCTAATATATATATATATACACCAATGTAAACTTGTTTTTGATGAAATCTATTCATGAAATCAAAAATGAGTTAAACCGAAAATCAAATCTTGTGTACTTGAAAAATCAACATTAAACTTTTGTGTGTGTAAGTTTGAGCAAACAAAACTGATCTAAACTTTACACAAAATTAAACTTACAAACTCTAAACTCAAGTCTTCTTGAAGCTTTTCTTCTCCATATAGACTGGATCCAAACTTAATCCATATAGAGTTAGACTCCTCCTTGAGTATTTGATATGATCTTTTATGCTTGAGCTCTTCAATTATTATATGTTAGCTTGAAGAAACTAAGCACCAACTAACATCTTGATTAATATCTGAAACATAAATAACACAAGATCATTGATACTATAACTATATGAGTTAATTATCATCAAAACTAGAGTGATAGGTCTTTGGACCAACACTTGTATCGTTGAGAGATCTCCCGGGATCAGGATTCAGTGAAATCTTTCATTGCGGTGAAGGCGAGGATGTAGATCAAGTTGATCGAACCTCAAAATAAATCTCCAGTGTTTGTGTTTGCTTTTCTCTCTCTCAACCCCCTGTACTCTCTCTTGTTTATCAGCTTGTTCTTATTGCTATTTATTCATTGCTAACTAATATTCTTATTGTTTAATTGTGCTTGTACCTAATTGTTATATTTGATTATTATTGTTATGTGTGCTGATTTTGTTAGTTAAGTTTTAATTTCGTATTAGATTAGCATATCATATATTTACACACACACACACACACCCTATAGGTGATTTCAGTTTTCTTACGGCGGTATGCCAGTCACCTTGAGATTATAGATTTTAGATTTTTTTTGGTTATTATTGTTAGTTACTAGGATCAATCTGACAACTAATCAATATCACCGATCTAATTGGCCAGGTCAGTGAATATCAGGTGGGAGGTTTTCAGTTCAATAGAATGTTCCTTAATTACAGAACCACCTTTCAATTACCTTCCTTAGTTAAACACCAATTAGACTGGTATAAGTCAGTCTCAATATACTGAATATCAGTATAACCCCTGTATAAAGAAAATTAATTCACTTATACAATACTTGGAGTGAGGTAGGCTTATAGCGAATCTCCTTAAGATAATTACGTCCCCCGCTATGGTGCTAACGGATTACTGGATGCTAGTCTTCTAAGATACAACACTGATTCACGGTATTTGGATAGCACTACCCAATCACCGTACGGTCGAACCATAGTTAACCAGTACCTTCACAGGATTATCAAAGCAGCAGGACCAAGACAAATTTTAAGGAGAATATTTATCTTTACTTTGGAGGAACACCCACTGTAGAGAAAGGAGGAAGGTAGAAGAATATTTCTTTGGAAGTCACAGATTCAGACAATAATTCTATTAAAGAATCTGTTGAATTTTCTGAGCCTTCTTTCAGAACGAATTTTCAGAATCTGTTGGAAGTCGCTTCGGGATCCGAGTTGCAGAATTCCTACTTCCTGTTGGAAGTCACTTCGAAATCGAGTTGCAGAATTCTCTCTTCAGAATGCAGAAGAAGGAACTCGATTTTTTCTGTGTTGCTAGTTTATTTCTATGTGTTTTTTTTGAGAGAAATGGAGCGCTATTTATAGCGCTCCGGAAGGGGTAGATTCGTTCGAACCCAACTGAACGGTTGCAACGGTTCCGTCTGAACCGTTGCAACGATTCGTTTCAGGCAGAAACCGCCCAGCTGTTCACGGCGGTTTTCTGTCAGCCGTTGCGTTGATTCGGTTCGGATCCGGATGGCGGAGCGGGTACGATCCGCTGTAACCATACCCGTGAGATCGGTTCAAAAAAAACCGGACCGGGTAGGGAAACCCGAACCCAAGCCCGAGCACGGCCCGGCTTCGGCGCCGGCCGGCCGGCGGTGGCGCGCGCGCATGCGTGTGGGCGTAATTTCCCTTAATTGCGCTCGAAAACTCCAAGTACACAAAGGGCACACCCTTTGTTCTCATTTTTCTCTATTTAAACACTTCAAACTTTCATCCCATGGCCAATGTGGGACTAAATGCTTTTAGCTACTTTTAGTCCCCTTTTGACTTTGAATTAGGCAAACTCTAGACTTGAATATCTCATTCATTCGAAGTCAGAATTGAACATGTGAATATACCACGTTCATCCCCAATGGAAGGAGAACACACTCCAACTATTATCCAATTGATTCTATCAATGGATCTCACCGTAATTCAACTCAAAGATTCACATTTATTCTTCATATTTCCCAACAATCCCCCACAATGAATGGAGATTCAAGGAATTGACACACAAAGAGACTGACTCTATAGTGAAAGGTACTTTAGAAAAGAAACTGCATAAGGATAGGTGAACAAGGTCTTGAACATTCCATAGCGAAAGTTTTATCAGACTTACTGGCTAATCAGTAAACTAGGTCTTGAACTGTTAGCCGTTAGTGTAAGCCAAGTCAACAAGTTTCACACGATAATTTTTTAAATCAACTTTGGTTCTCGGTTGTGTCCGTTTTGGCCCTGGACATTTTTAGTTTTAGGGAGTATCTTTAGGGAATAACAGTCTCCATAGAAATTACCAAAGAGCCGACCCAACTCTATACTTACATAGGTGATCGTTCTATTAAGAGTAGTCTACTCTACTCCACTTGTTTAATAACAAGATATAAGCATCATTAAAAGCGTTAAGCTTATCCTTAATCCACTTGTAGAAAGCACTTGTGTGCACTTTAGGAATGGATTGGAGTCAAGCTCCTAAGTGCTTACTTGCTGAGTCAATCATAACTAGTTTTTCCTCTTGAACTTAATCCGTGGGATCTCCAGTCGCTAAGTGAGATTTCCATTAAATTGACTTGGTAAGGTTAGGCTTTTAAACCCATTCCCCTCGATGCACAGTTTATACGCTCTCCACTTAAACCTTTGGTAAGCGGATCTACTAAATTATCTTTTGACGAGACAAAGTCAATAGAGATAATTCTATTTGAGAGCAACTACTTAATGGTATTATGTCTACGATGATTATGTCTAGACTTACCGTTGTATATAAAATTTTGTGCCCTAGATATAGCTGCTTGATTATTGCAGTGTATACATATAGCGGGCACTGACTTTTACCATGATGATATATCTTCCAAAAATTTTCGAAGCCATTCTACTTCTTCTCCGGCCTTATCTAAGGCTATGAATTATGATTCCATAGTGGAACAGGCAATGCATGTTTGTTTGAAAGATTTCCAAGATACCACTGCTCCTCCTAGAGTAAATACGTATCCGCTAGTTGATTTTGATTCATCAGAATCGGCAATCCAATTAGCATCACTGTATCCTTCAAGTACGAGTGGATACTGTCTGTATCTCAAGACATATTCCTTGGTATGTGATACGTAACCTAATACTCGTAGTAGAGCAGTCCAATAATCATCACTAGAGTTACTAGTGTATCTGCTTAACTTGCTTACAGTGTAAGCAATATCGGGTCTAGTGTAATTCATTAAATACATTAGACTTTCGATAATCTGAGAATACTTCAACTGGCATACTCCAATTCCTGTATTCGTATGAAAGTGGATGTGTGGGAGAAAAGAATTTATATTCTCTTTTATCCCATGATCCTTGAATCTTTCTATCATCTTATCCATGTAGTGAGATTGAGATAGACTGATTCCATCTGGTGTTCATGTGATTTTAATTCCTAAAATTACGTCAGCAACCCCCAGATCCTTCGTGTCAAAACTGTTGGATAACATTCTTTTAGTGGACTTAATAATTTCAATATTAGTCTCAAGTATCAACATGTCGTCTACATAAATACAAACAATGATACATGCATTTTCAACTGTTTTAGTGTAAACACACTTATCGCATTCATTGATAGTGAATCCATCTTTGATCATGACACTATCAAATTTTTCATGTCATTGTTTTGGAGCCTGCTTTAGACCGTATAAGGATTTTACCAATTTACACACTTTGTGTTTTTGGCCCTTGACTATAAATCCTTTAGGTTGCTCCATATATATTTCTTCATTTAATTCACAATTTAAGAATCCAGTCTTGACATCTATTTGATGGATATCTAAGTTATGCAATACTGCAATTGCAATCAACATCCGAATGGAAGTTATTCTTATTACTGGTGAATAAGTATCGAAGTAGTCAAGTCCTTCTTTTTATCGATAGCCCTTGGCTACTAAGCTAGTCTTGGACTTATCGATAGATCTATCGGGTTTTAATTTTCTTTTGAAAATCTACTTACACCCAATTGGTTTACTGCCAGGAGGCAAGTTTGTCAATTCTCAAGTATGATTACTTAGTATAGATTTTATTTCTCTATTTATAGCTTCTTTTCACATTGTGCTTCTAGGGTAGACATAGCCTCTTTAAAATTTGAGGCTCGCTTTCAATAGAGTATGCTATGAAATGTGGACTAAAAGATTTTGAGATTCTAAATCTCTGACTTCTTCTTAGTTCAATTTTCGCATTAACAATCGGTTCCTTGGGGCTTTCGTCCCTGAACGCCATCTCATGTGTTCTTTTCCCAGAAGTCTTATATGTTTCCCGTTTGTATGGAAAGATGTTTTCAAAGAACACAACATCTCTATATTCAATAATCATGTTTACATGAATATCTGGTATTTCTGATTTATGAACTAGAAATCTGTAAGCACCACTATTCAAGGTATAGCCTATGAATATGCAGTCCAGAGTTCTTGCTCCCAACTTAGTCTTTTTAGGTAATGGTACTAGTGTCTTTGCAAGGCACCCCCACATTTTGAGATAATGGTAGGAAGGTATCCTTCCATGCCATAACTCAAATGGTATAAGACTAAGTTTCTTGTGGGGTACTTTGTTTAGAATATAACTTGCAGTTAACAGAGCTTCCCCCACAAGTTCTGCGGAGCTCCAGAACTTACGAGCATGAAATTGACATCTCCTTCAAAGTTCTGTTCCAATTCCATTTTGCTGAGGAGTATATAGTGCTGTAGTTTGATGGATTATACCAAGTTTAGCACATAACTCACTAAAATCATTTTTGATTCATATTCTCTGCCTCGATTGGATTTTAGAATCTTGATATTCTTGTTGAGTTGATTCTCAACTTCGGCTTTATATGTTATAAACATATTCATTACCTCATCCTTACTGTTTAGAAGATACACATAACAGTATCTTGTACAGTCATCAATAAAATTAATAAAATACTTTTTCCGTCTCTAGTTGGCATAAACTTCAAGACACAGATCACTATAAATTAACCCTAAAGGTTCTGTATTTCGATCAATTGAGTGAAATGAATTTTTCGCGAACTTGGCCTCAACACAAATCTCACACTTGCGAATTTCTTCCAAGTTGAGTTTAGGAATATATCCTAAATTAGACAATTTTTTTAAGACTTGTAATTTACATGCCCTAATCTAGCATGCCGTAAAATAGGAGACCCAAGCAAATAAACAGAAGACTTTTCTTTATTTAACTGCAACATTGGCTTTAAAAAGTCCATCAACAAGATAACCCTTTCCCACATACATCCCACCCTTAGTAAGTACAAGTTTATCTGATTCAAAATCATTTTAAATCCTTTCTTACTAAGTATTGATTTAGAGATCAGATTCTTGCGGATATCTGGAACATGTAGCACATCGTTTAGAGTAAGCTCTTTCCCAGATGTCCATTTCAGGATGACCTTTCCTTTTTCCTCAACCTTGGAGAGGGCTGAGTTTCCTATGAAGAGTTGCTCATCTTGCTCTAGTTTTTGATATTCAGAGAATAATAATTTCTCAGAGTAGATGTGCCGAGTAGCCCCAGTATCTACCCACCAATCCTTATTGTTGGCCATCAGATTCACTTCTAACACCACAGCTGAAAGGCTTGATGACGCATGGTTGGTCAGGTTTGCCTGTGGATGGTTCTTCTTACTCTTTTTGAGACGACTGTGATATTCATTCACCTTATGCCCCTCTTTGTTGCAGATGTAGAAAGTTCCCTTGAAGTGCATGTTCTTACCTTCTTGGACCTTACCTTTATACCCTTGAGCAGTCTTCTTCTGCTTTAAGCTTTTGGAAGTAGACGCTTTCCCCTTTGAGTCTTTGATCACATTGGCCTTGGCTTCATAGGAGTTCTTACTGCTCCTTTTCTCGGACTTTCGGTTGTCCTCCTCAATTCAAAGCCTCACAATGAGATCTTCCAACTTAAGCTCTTTGCGCTTGTGCTTCAGGTAGTTCTTGAAATCTCTCCATGCAGGTGGGAGTTTCTCTATAATAGTAGCAACCTGAAAAGTTTCAGATAGATTCATACCTTCGGCCTCTATCTCGTGCAAAATACGTTGGAACTCTTGTACCTGACTGATTACAGTCTTATTGTCCACCATCTTGTACTCCAGAAATCGTCCTACGACGAACTTTTTGGTACCAGCATCCTCGGTCTTATACTTCTTATCAAGACTGGTCCATAACTTCTTTGCCGTTGTGATAGGACTGTAGACATTGCAAAGAAAGTCATCCAGTCCATTCAAAATATAATTTCGGCAAAGAAAGTCACCTTGAGTCCATGCATCGACTGCAAGGACTGAGTCCCGATCAGTTCTGGGTTCTGGTGGATCCTCTTGTAGGAATTTGGCCAGATGCAGAGTGGTCAAGTATAAAAGCATCTTCTGTTGCCACCTCTTGAATTCTGTGCCATCAAATTTTTTTGGCTTCTCCGGCTTCGGGTTAGGAAGTGGAGCAGGCATCAAAATTTGAATCTGCATGTTTGGTGCCTTACTTGAGCTGTCTTGATTAGTTTCAGACATTTTTGCAAGTTCAAGTAGAACAGAAGTAAGTAACTTCAAGAGATAATTGTCTTAAGATTGTTAGTTACTAAGATCAATCTGACAACTAATCAATATCACCGATCTAATTGGCCAAGTCGTGAATATCAGGTGGGAGGTTTTTCGTTCAATAGAACATTCCTTAATTACAGAACCACCTTTCAATTACCTTTCTTGGTTAAATACCAATTAGACTGGTATAAGTCAGTCAATATACTGAATATCAGTATAACCCATGTATAAAGAAAATTAATTCACTTATACAATACTTGGAGTGAGGTACGCTGATAGTGAATCTCTTTAAGACAATTACGTCCCACGCTACGGTGCTAACGGGTTACTGGACGCTGATCTCTCAAGATACAACACTCCTTCACGGTATTTGGATAGCACTACCAAATCACCGTACGGTCGAACTGTAGTTAACCAGTACCTTCACAGGATTATCAAAGTAGCAGGACGAAGACAAATTTTAAGGAGAATATTTGTCTTTACTTTGGAGGAACACCCACTATAGAGAAAGGAGGAAGGTAGAAGAATATTTCTTTGGAAGTCACAGATTCAGACAACAAAAATTAAAGAATCTGTTGAATTTTCTGAGCCTTCTTTCAGAACGAATTTTTAGAATCTGTTGGAAGTCGCTTCGGAATCCGAGTTGCAAAATTCCCACTTCCTGTTGGAAGTCACTTCGAAACCGAGTTGCAGGATTCTCACTTCGGAATGCAAAAGAAGGAACTCGATTTCCTTTTCTGTGTTGCTAGTTTATTTCTGTGTGTTGTTTTTGAGAGAAACGGAGCGATATTTATAGCGCTCTAGGAGGGGTAGATTCGTCCAAACCCAACCTAACGGTTGCAACGGATGGCGAAGCGGGTATGACCCGCTGTAACGCATACTCATGAGATTCAGTTTAAAAAGAACCGGATCGAGTAGGGAAGCCCGAGCCCCGGTGCCGGCGCCACTGGCAGCGGCGCGGGTGTGGGCATGGTTTCCCCTAATCACGCGAAAACTCCTAGTACCCAAAGGGCACACCCTTTGTTCCCATTTTTCTCTATTTAAACACTTCAAACTTTCATCTCATGGCCAATGTGGGACTAAATACTTTTAGTTACTTTTAGTCCCCTTTTGGCATTGAATTAGGCAAACTTTAGACTTGAATATCTCATTCATTCGAAGTCAGAATTGAACATGTGAATATACCACGTTCATCCCCAATGGAAGGAGAACACACTCCAATCATTATCCAATTGATTCTATCAACGGATCTCGCCGTAATTCAACACAAAGATTCACATTTATTCTTCATATTTCCAACAATTATTTCTTAAGCAAGGTTCATATTCTCTACGACGTTACCTTTTCTCTCAACATAAATATATTGTGCATCTTCTTCAGTGTTCTAATCTGACCATGTACTCTTCTACTTCTATCACTCCCACGAAGCTAAACTTAAAGTTTTGAAAGTACAACAGTGATCTTTTGTACTCATACCAAAACATCGTTGTGTACTGATCTATCTCATCGTTACGAAACTAAAACATTACGAATGGTGGATATTCTGGAGTTATCTATCAGTACTTTTAGTACTCAGTATATTATGTAGCTCTGCTCAAGTTCTTTGATATCTTCGTGGCACATTGTGAAGGTTCACCTAGAGGGGGGGTGAATAGGTGAAGGCTAATCTAATGGTCACTTAATGCCAAATGATGCGGAAGCTAAAGACAATTATGACCTAAACTAAACTTTTACACTAAACACCACGTATAACACAAGAGTGTTGCCGAATTCCCCGTGAAGGGCTCTGGACAAACTCCTCTAAATTCCTCTTGAATGAGTTGAGGTGCCGCGTTGGCTCTCTTGGTTGAATACAAGTGTTAGCAATCAATCCCAAGCAAGTATATCAATTATGCACACAATATATCAAGCATGTAAAAGATAAAGACAATAAATAGCATGCAAGATATAAAAGAGACAAAGAGAGAGAGAGTGAGCAATCGCAAACACAAAGGGTTTGTTTCGAGGTTCGAGCACACTTGCTTTACATCCCCGCCTTCGACACACGAAGGATTTCCACTATGCAAGATCCCAATAGATCTCTCCTCGGTGCCGCAACACCTACAAGCCCTCGGACTCCCTAGTCCCGTACACATGCAAGCCCCATAAGCTTGCCGAGGCCGCACCTCAAACACGGAGTTCGCACCCGAACTCGAAACAACGCGGACACACACGTCCGCCTCCTCAAAGTACAAGAAATGATCTCTTGGTGATCTAAACACTTTGATCATCAATAAACACTCTCACAAAAACACTCCTATAGAATGAATAGCTCAATGGGTTGCTCAAGTGTTTGTGAGAAAAACAAGGAAAGAGATGGTGGAGGAAAACTCAAGAAATTCTCTTTTACACTCTTGATAAAACTTTCCTTTTAGATAGGAAATATTTGCTCTCAAATTTGTGGAGAAAAACCTCTGAAAAGGATTGGAAAAACTGGCTCAAAAATACTCTCCAAATCTTAAAGAAAACAGCCCCCAAATGACCCTTTATATAGAGTCTGGAAAACTAGCCGTTGGGGCTCTGTCAGACCTGCCGGTCGACCCGCCCAGTCGACCGCCAACGGTCAGAAATCCGACCGTTGGAGCCACGGTCGACCGCCGGGTCGACCGAGCCACTGGAGCGGAGAGTAGAACTCTCTGTCGGTCGACCCGTACGGTCGGCCGAAATTTCCAGAGAGCAGAGCTCTCTGGATCGGTCGACCGGCACGGTCGGCCGTCCTCCAGTGCACAAAGGCGTGCACGTCGTGCACGTCGGTCGACCGATCCGGTCGACCGACTTCAGATATAGTCGACTATACAGTCGACTTGCTGAAGCCAGAAAACAGAAATCTGAGATTTTTTTGTTTGTCTTTTTGGCTCAAATAAAATCCCATAAAATACATAAAAATTTACAAAAATAGTTTTACCAATATACTTTGATATACAAACATGCTTGCACAAAATCAAGGCATGTTATAAAAGATTGGACTGTTTTTGTAACTTAAAAATTTTTGGCTCATGATAAAAACTGTTTTTCCAAAACAATATTTTTCCAAAACATGTTTTTCTAAATCTTCATCAAATACAAAAACAAGATATACTTTTAAAGCATAGTGTGTATGGATATGATCCACTACACAATCAAGATGAAATATCTATGTTTTTGACATTAAGCTCTAAACTTGATTTTGGTCAAAAGATATGTAAACATGAAAACCAAAATCCAAACATGTATTTTGTCACAAAATGAAAGTCTTTTCTAAACTGAAAATTCTTTTATGAAAAGACAATTAAATCAAGAGTGTGTGTGTGATATATACTTGAGCAATCCACCAACTACTCTATCCTTTACATTTTTAACTAAAACAAAAATAAAATCTTATACCTAGACACAAGTCTTCAACTTCTTGAAGTCTTCACTTGAAGTCTTCTCATCTTCTTGACTTGGTCCAAGCTTGATCCAAAAGCTCCTTGGATCACACCGTGCTAGCTCCAAATCTTGACATTTTATCCTTTGTTGAGCTATGCACCTACTAAGATCTTGATAATGAATCTGTCACTAATTAAACACAAGATCATTAGTAAACATAACTACATGAGTTGGTCATCATCAAAACTAGGGTGGAAGGCCTTTGGGCCCACAATCTCCCCCTTTTTGATAATGACAAAACTCATGAAGTTATATATGCATGGATTAAAGTAAAACTCCAAAGAAGCTCCCCCTTAACTCATGCATAACACAAAAACAAATAGATATGCAATGAGGCACATAAACATGTATGCAAATGAAGAAGTAAACATGCTAATCAAGCATAAAATAAAATCTTTTTCTCCTATTTGCAAAACAACATATATGCATAAACATAAATCCTTTAATAAAAACATGCATATATAGCAAATACCTCTCCCCTTTTGTCAATCATCAACAAAGGGTTTAAGGTAAAAACAAAATCATTAAATCTTTGTCCCCATTTTTGTCATAAACAAAGAGATCAATAAGGGGTCAAACATATCAATAAAAGGTTATATGCGATATATATTCATGAAGAGGAAGACGTTAAGTTAGCTCCCCTACACATATGCATTACATGAAGAAGGGATGACAAGCCCCAATTCACATAACACATATTATGTAATGCATAAGAGGAGATGTGAAGCTCCCCCTACACACGTGTACCACATAAAGAAGAGTTGTCAAGCTCTTCAATACACAATACACTCAACATGAATCTATATGTAGAAGAGATGTTAAGCTCTCCATGCATATAGGCAATATAAATCAAAAAAAATGTTTTTTTTTAATTTTTCTTAAACAAAATTTTTAAAGGTATCAGAGCTTTAGTAAAACAAACAAATTTTAAGATACCAAATTGAAAATAATCATTATTGTAAATCATATTGATACCAATAGTAAACATAATGATCAAAAAATTTTATTATTTTTTTATCATAAACTTTGTACTTTTAAAAATGTGAACCAATTGAAAGTTAAGCACATGAAAATCATATATATGTATGAGATGAGTATACCAATTAACATTGATACATACATATATAAGAAAACAAAAATATGAGTATATATAAAAATTATCAATTTAGATATCAATTGAAAGAATCCAATAATACCAATTGACATAACAATAAGATCAAGTGTATATCTCATATAACTACAACCCAATCATGGTTCAAGTTTTAAATGATTTTCATTTTAAAGCATACATGAACATGATCTCCCGTCCATCCTCCCATAGATGGTAGGGGTTTTCAAAAATAGATTTGAAAAATAAGCTTTGTTTGAAAACTCTACCAAATGAAGAACAATAACTAGTTAAAAAAAATTTTGAAAAACTAGTTAAAGATCCTTCAAAAACATGAAATCAAAGCATATATATTTCATGAATCATACTAAATACATAAAAGTTCAAGCACTCATAGTCCATAAAGCTCAAAATTATCTTGAAAAGTAAAAGATGAGTGTTCAAAGGTTAGGTAAATAGTATTTTCATGAAAATAGACATTGAAGCTCAAAAAGATCATAAGTCACTTTTTTTTTTAACAAAACAAAAAACATGAAAAATTATTTTTCATTAAAACACTAATCTTCATGGTATATGTATGATTTATCCAAAATCAACAATACACATACATATCTCAAACATAAAAGAGTCTATCAAATGTATTTGCATGAAGGCAAGAGACTCACGGGTATACATGTATATTTATTAAATTTGAATTGAAAATACATATACATGAAGTAAAATCATAAAATAGGCATAACAAGTATAAATGAAAGAATCATCAAAACTAGCCTATACATGTGCATAAAGTGGGTACAAATGAGCATGAAGTACAAATCATATATGAATCAATTTGTTCTCACTATTTGTACATGTATAAATACAAGTTTTGATAAAACTACATCTAAGCATGTTTTTACCACATGAAGCACATGAAACAAATAAGACATGATCATGCTAAAAATATCATGAATGAGCAAGCATGAACATAAATAAAATGAGAGTTTAGAGATTGTTACCAACTCCAAAGCTCCAAGCTTGGTGGTCTTTCCCACCAAAACCTCCTTGATAGCGGTGCATCAAAAATATGTCCATGTGCAACCACCACCAAGGCACCAATCCTCTCACGTCTTGTGAGAGCCCTCACCTACATCAAAAGCAAAAGGTGGGAGTTTTGGTACCCATATTTTCTTGGGTCCTTTGGGGTTAGTCTTGTAAGGAACATTCTTATTAACAAAATTTTTGGGTTCCTTGACACTTTAAAACATTTTTATTAGCAAAATTAATATGATGCAACTTGTCATAACAAAATTTTGCTAAATGGCCTTTGCGGCCACAATGTGTACATTTGTACACCTTAGAATACTTATGTGTAGGAGTGTGATCATGACGTGCAACATAAGCATATGCATGATGATGTTGTGCAAGAATGTGTGAAGTTTGTTTCTTTAAAAACATTGACTCCAATCTAGAATGGTTAAATGCACAAGAGTTCAAAGTTGAACTCAAACAATCCATTTTATTTTTCAAAACATTAATCTCACTAGTGGTGGCATGTAAAGCATGGTGAGATAAAGAATCATTTTCCTTTTCTTTTGAAAAACATTTTCCTTTTCTTTTTCAACAAATTTTCTTTTTAAAGAGTTATTTTCTTATAAAATAATTTCTTTTTGTTTTTTCACCAAAATAATTTCATTTTTCAAACTCATATTTCCTTCACACAAATCATTCAATTTAGACATCAAGGAAATATTTTCATTTTTCAAAACTTCATTTTCCTTTTCTAAGCATGCAATCTTAGATTTAAATGAATCTTGTTCTATATGCATGCAATCAAATTTCTTTTTCAAATTTTTATTTTCCTTTTTAATCATGTCATATTTTTCAAGCAATAATTGATAAAATGTAGTAAGCTCATCATATGACATGTCCTCATCCTCGGATTCGGTAGTTACCTCAAGGGGGTTATCCCCTTGGACCATGTAGCACAAGTTAGAGGTGTTGATTCCAACGTCCGAATCGCTCCCCGCATAGTATTGATCTTTTTCGCCGAGGGAGATGAGGGTATTCCAAACTACAAAAGCCGAATCAAAGTTAGAAACTCTAGATAAATAAACATCATCTAGGGTAAACTTTAAAGCATTAAGGGCTTTTGCATTAGCTTCAAAATTCTTACCATCTAAACAATATGCATTATTAGTAGTGACAAGATAAACATTATAACCTAAGGCTTTGAGGTACAAGGACATCTTCACCTTCCATATATGGATGTTAAGAATGTCAAACATGGGTGGTGACATGAAGTCCATGGTGTGTGTACACATATAGTGATTAGCCTAAAAATGAGGATCTTTAACTCTAGGTTGTTAGACCAAATCAGAGTACCAAGCTCTGATACCAATTGAAGGTTCACCTAGAGGGGGGGTGAATAGGTGAAGGCTAATCTAATGGTCACTTAATGCCAAATGATGCGGAAGCTAAAGACAATTATGACCTAAACTAAACTTTTACACTAAACACCACGTATAACACAAGAGTGTTGCCGAATTCCCCGTGAAGGGCTCTGGACAAACTCCTCTAGATTCCCTTAAATGGGTTGAGGTGCCGCGTTGGCTCTCTTGGTTGAATACAAGTGTTAGCAAACAATCCCAAGCAAGTATATCAATTATGCACACAATATATCAAGCATGTAAAAGATAAAGACAATAAATAGCATGCAAGATATAAAAGAGACAAAGAGAGAGAGAGAGAGTGAGCAATCGCAAACACAAAGGGTTTGTTTCGAGGTTCGAGCACACTTGCTCTACATCCCCGCCTTCGACACACGAAGGATTTCCACTATGCAAGATCCCAATGGATCTTTTCTCGGTGCCGCAACACCTACAAGCCCTCGGACTCCCTAGTCCCGTACACACGCAAGCCCCACAAGCTTGCCAAGGCCGCACCTCAAACACGGAGTTCGCACCCGAACTCGAAACAACGCGGACACACACGTCCGCCTCCTCAAAGTACAAGAAATGATCTCTTGGTGATCTAAACACTTTGATCACCAATAAACACTCTCACAAAAACATTCCTATAGAATGAATAGCTCAATGGGTTGCTCAAGTGTTTGTGAGAAAAACAAGGAAAGAGATGGTGGAGGAAAACTCAAGAAATTCTCTTTTACACTCTTGATAAAACTTTCCTTTTAGATAGGAAATATTTGCTCTCAAATTTGTGGAGAAAAACCTCTGAAAAGGATTGGAAAAACTGGCTCAAAAATACTCTCCAAATCTTAAAGAAAACAGCCCCCAAATGACCCTTTATATAGAGTCTGAAAAACTAGCCGTTGGGGCTCTGTCAGACCTGCCGGTCGACCCGCCCGGTCGACCGCCAACGGTCAAAAATCCGACCATTAGAGCCACGGTCGACCGCCCGGGTCGACCGAGCCACTGGAGCAGAGAGTAGAACTCTTTGTCGGTCGACCCGTACGGTCGGCCGAAATTTCCAGAGAGCAGAGCTCTCTGGATAGGTCGACCGGCACGGTCGGCCGTCCTCCAGTGCACAAAGGCGTGCACGTCGTGCACGTTGATCGATCGATCCGGTCGACCGACTTCAGATATAGTCGACTATACAGCCGACTTGCTGAAGCCAGAAAACAGAAATCTGGGATTTTTTGTTTGTCTTTTTGGCTCAAATAAAATCCCATAAAATACATAAAAATCTACAAAAATAGTATTACCAATATACTTTGATATACAAACATGCTTGCACAAAATCAAGGCATGTTATAAAAGATTGAACTATTTTTGTAACTTAAAAATATTTGGCTCATGATAAAAACTGTTTTTTCAAAACAATATTTTTCCAAAACATGTTTTTCCAAATCTTCATCAAATACAAAAACAAGATATACTTTTAAAGCATAGTGTGTATGGATATGATCCACTACACAATCAAGATGAAATATCTATGTTTTTGACATTAAACTCTAAACTTGATTTTGGTCAAAAGATATGTAAACATGAAAATCAAAATCCAAACATGTATTTTGTTACAAAATGAAAGTCTTTTCTAAACTGAAAATTCTTTTATGAAAAGACAATTAAATCAAGAGTGTGTGTGTGATATATACTTGAGCAATCCACCAACTACTCTATCCTTTACATTTTTAACTAAAACACAAACAAAATCATATACCTAGACACAGGTCTTCAACTTCTTGAAGTCTTTGTTGGCCCAAAGGCCTATCACCCTAGTTTTGATGATGATCAACTCATGAAGTTATGTTTACTAATAATCTTGTGTTTAATTAATGACAGATTCATTATCAAGATCTTAGTAGGTGCATAGCTCAACAAAGGATAAAATGTCAAGATTTGGAGCTAGCACGGTGTGATCCAAGGAGCTTTTGGATCAAGCTTGGACCAAGTCAAGAAGATGAGAAGACTTCAAGGGAAGACTTCAAGATCAAGACTTGTGTCTAGGTATAAGATTTTGTTTTTGTTTTAGATAAAATGTAAAGGATAGAGTAGTTGGTGGATTGCTCAAGTATATCATGCACACACACTCTTGATTTAGTTATCTTTTCATAAAAGAATTTTCAGTTTAGAAAAGACTTTCATTTTAGAAAAATACAAGTTTAGTTTTTGGTATTTTCATATATACATATCTTTCAACCAAAACCAAGTTTAGAGCTTTATGACAAAAACATAGATATTTCATTATGATTGTGTAGTGGATCATATCCATACACACTATGCCTTAAAAGTATATCTTGTTTTTGTATTTAATGAAGATTTGGAAAAACAAGTTTTGGAAAAATATTGTTTTGAAAAAAAACAGTTTTTATCATGAGCCAAATATTTCCAAGTTACAAAAATAGTCCAATCTTTTATAACATGCCTTGATTTCGTGCAAGCATGTTTGATTATCAAAGTATATTGGTTAAACTATTTTTGTAGATTTTTATGTATTTTATGGGATTTTATTTGAGCCAAAAAGACTAACCTTTTAATCCCAGAAAACTGTTTCAGGCTTCGGACAAGTCGACTTACTACCTTTATAGTCGACTAATCCTGAAGTCGGCCGACCGGACCGGTCGACCGACGTGCACAGATGTGCACGCCTTTGTGCACTGGAGGACGGCCGACCGTACGGGTCGACCGCTTTAGAGAGCTCTGCTCTCTGGAAAGTTCGGCCGACCGTACGGGTCGACCGACAGAGAGTTCAACTCTCAGCTCCAGTGGGTCGGTCGACCCAGGCGGTCGACCGTGGCTTCAACGGTCGGATTTCTGACCGTTGGCGGTCGACCGACCCGGTCGACCGGCAGGCCTGACAGTGCCCCAACGGCTAGTTTTCCAGACTCTATATAAAGGGTCATTTGGGGGCTGTTTTCAACAAGATTTTGGAGAATTTTTAGAGCCAGTTTTTCCTACTCTTTTCAGAGGTTTTTCTCCACAAAATTTAGAGCCAATACTTCCAATTAAAAGGAGAGTTTTTATCAAGAGTGTTTTAAGTGATTCTTTGAGTTTTCCTCCACCATCTCTTTCCTTGTTTTCTCACACCAACACTTGAGCATCCATTGAGCTATTCATCTTATAGGAGTATTGTAGTGAGAGTTTTTATTGGTGATCAAAGTGTTTAGATCACCAAAGATCTTTTCTTTGTTCTTTGAGGAGACGGGCAAGTGTGCTCGTGGTTGTTTAGGGTTCGGGTGCGAACTCTTCTTATTTGAGGTGCGGCCTCGGCGAGCCGGTGGGCTTGCGTGTGTACGGGACTAGGGAGTCCGAGGGCTTGTAGGTGTTGCGGCACAGAGGAGAGATCCATTGGGATCTTGCATAGTGGAAATCCTTCGTGTGTCGAAGGCGGGGATGTAGAGCAAGTGTGCTCGAACCTCGAAACATACCCTTGAGTTTGCGATTGCTCACTATATCTCTCTCTCTTTGTCTCATTTATATCTTGCATGCTTTATTGTCTATCTTTATATGCTTGATATATTTGTTGGCCCAAAGGCCTTCCACCCTAGTTTTGATGATGATTAACTCATGTAGTTATGTGTACTAATAATCTTGTGATTTTAAGTTTCAGATCATTAATCAAGTTATTAGTTGGTGATTAGCTTCAACAAGATGATTTGAAAGCTTTCACAAGTTGATTCAAGAGCCCGAGCGTCAAAGATCATATATAGCAATTGCTCGGTGGATCAAGGAGTTTTGGATCAAGGAGTTTTGGATCGAGTCGGCTTGGAGATTGCGCTCTACAAGAAGACTTCGGTACCATAGTTTAGTTTTGTATTTAGATCCAAAATTGTAAAGATTAGAATAGTATGATAATGCTCAAGTTCACAACACACACACGTTTCATGTTTTGAATATTGGTTTTCGGTTTTTCGGTTTTAGGTTTAACCGATCTTGGTTTTCATGAATAGATAGATCAAAACAAGTTTATATGGTTTAATGTATATATGATTTGTTCTATATACATGCATGCTTTAATTTTCTAGACAAACTTAGTTTTGACTTACTTATTCATGTGTTTTATGTTTGGTATTTTTGACAAAACATATTTTGGAATTAAGGACAAAAACATGGATATATATATATATATATATATATATATATATATATAATATATATATATATATATATATATATATGTTTCATGTATATAGGATTATATTCATATACATCATGCTTCAAAGTGTTTAAATATCATGTTTTTGTATTTGGAAGAGTTTTGGACAAAATGTATTTTCTATTCAAAAATCTAAGTTTTAGAAAATACAGTTTTTGGTTTTTGGTAAAAATGATAAGACACAAAAATAGTTCATATTGATTGATATTTAAGCTAAACCTTTTACCACATGTTTATATATCAATGTAAAATGATAAAACTATTTTTGGTGATTTTTAGAAGTGTTAAAAGAATTTTTAAACATGTTTTTAACTCTGTTTTCTGTTCCAGGCTTCACCAGTCGACTAGTCTTCTGACCAAGTCGACTTGACTGAAGTCGGTCGACCGGGTCGGTCAACCGACGTGCACAGAATTGTGCACGTTTGGCAGACTTGGGACGGTCGACCGTCCGGGACGACCGGGTCTGAGAGCAGAGCTCTCTGTTTGTTTGGGTCGACCGGTAGCTGCCAACGGGCAAAAATTGACCGTTGGACGGTCGACCGTCCGGTCGACCGCAGGGTTATTTTGGCAAAATCTGCTGCCAACGGCTAGTTTCCAGATTTGCCTATAAATACCCCCATTGGAAAGAGTTTTTCTCTAAGATTTTTTGTGCGAATTTTTCTTACTCTCTGGTGTTTTCACAGCAATCAAAAGAAGTTTTTGGATTCAAATTGAACAATCTATTTGGTGTTTTTGCTAGGGTTTGGAATATCAAAGAAAAGGGTTTTGGGAAAAGAGTTTTGATTCATCTTTTATATCTTGGTTTCAGTTTTTCCCAAGGATTTTCTTTGTGATTTTGATTTCCATTCCATTGGTTTTCTCCACACTTGAGCAACATCTACTTTCTTATTCTATAGGATCTTTGTGTGTGAGAAAGAAATTATTTGTGGTTGTTGTTTAGACCACCAAGTTAAAAACCCAATCTTTACTTTGTGCCTTGCCCTCATTGTGTTGAGGAAGTTATGCAATTGGGTTGTATCCCTCAAGTTGTGAGGTGATCCTTGTGTTTGCTTTGTGCTAATCCCTCGGGTTGTGAGGCGATTGTTTAGTTGGATTGGAGCTTGCCTCAAGGAGGAGGTTGTTGTTGTAAAGAGAGGAGTTGGGTACTCCTTGTGAGAGTTCTTTGTGGACTTGCTAGTGGATTAGAAATCCTTCGTGTGTCGAAGGCGGGGATGTAGAGCTGGGTGCTCGAACCTCATAACAAATCTTGTTGTTTGCGCTTGATCCATTGACTCTCTCTATCTCTCTATTTACTTTGTGCCTTGTAACTATTCATATTGTGCATTCATAATTGCTTGGCTTGGTTGTGTGTGCATCATTTGTTGATTGCACTTGAGTGTATTGCATTAAGTTTTAAATTCCGCATTGAGTTCATTAGATTAGCATAATCACCTATTCACCCCCCTCTAAGTGATCTTTCAATATTCATTGTGCTCATATTGTATACTTGCTTGGGTTTGTTGACTAACACTTGTATTTAACCAAGAGAGCCAACGCGGCACCGCAACCCATTCAAGGGGAATCTAGAGGAGTTTGTCCAGAGCCCTTCACGGGGAATTCGGCAACACTCTTTGGTTATACATGGTGTTTAGTGTAAAAAGTTTTATTTGGTCATAATTAGTTTTAGCTTCCGCATTATTTGGCATTAAGTGACCATTAGATTAGCCATCACCTATTCACCCCCCCTCTAGGTGAACTTTCAATTGGTATCAAAGCTTGGTACTCTGATTTGGGTCTAACAATCTAGAGTTAAAGATCCTCATTTTTAGGCTAATCACAATATTTTGTACACACACCATGGATTTCATGTCACCACCCACTTTTGACATTCTTAACATCCAAATTTGGAAGGTTAAGATGTCATTGTACCTCAAGGCCTTAGGCATTCATGTATATCTTGCTACCACTAATGATTCTTATGTTAATAATAGCAAGTATTTTGAGGTTAACTCAAAAGCCCTTCATGTTCTTAAATTAACCCTAAATGATGATTATTTATGTAGGGTTTCTAATGTTGAATCGGCTTTTGTAGCTTGGAACATCATCACCTCTCTTGGCGAAAAAGATCTATATTATGCCGGGAGTGATTCGGACGTTGGAAGCGACACCTCCAACGTGTGCTATATGGTCCAAGGGGATAACCCCCTTGAGGTAAACTCCGAATCCGATGATGAAGACATGTCATATGATGAGCTTACTACCTTTTGTCATCTTGTGCTTGAAAAATATGACATGCTTAAAAAGAAGAATAATAATTTGAAAAAGAATATTGCTTGCATGCATAAAGAACATGATTCTTTTAGAAGTAACATTGCATGTTTAGAAAAAGATAACAAAATTTTGAAAAAGAATTTTGATTGCATGCTTAAAGAAAAAGATTCATTAACAAATAAGATTGCATGCTTAGAAAAGGAAAAGGAAGATTTGAAAATTGAGAATGTTTCCTTATTTTCTAAATTGAATGATTTATGTGAAGGGAACACTACTTTGAAAAATAAAATTGATTTGATGGAAAAACAAAGAGAAGTTGTTTTTCAAGAAAATAAATCTTTGAAAAGAAAAATTTGTGAAAAGGAAAAAGATTTTGTTTCACAAAGAAAAAGAAAAATGATTCTTTATCTCATCATGCTTTACATGCCACCACTAATGAGATTAAAGATTTGAAAAATAAAATGGATGGTTTGAGTTCAACTTTAAACTCTTGTGCTTTTAATCATTCTAGGTTGGAGTCAATGTTTTCAAAGAAACAAACTCCACACATTCATGCACATCATAACCATGCATTTGCTTATATTGCACAACATGATCACACTCCTACACATAAGCATACTAAGGTGTACACTTGTACACATTGTGGCCGCAAAGGCCATTTAGCAAAATATTGTTATGATAGATTAGATCATTTTAATTTTGCTAAGAATAAAAATTTTTGGGTTCCTCAACATAAGACTAACCCTCGTGGACCCAAGAAAATATGGGTACCAAAACTCCCACCTTTTGTTTTTGATGTAGGTGAGGGCTCTCACAAAACGTGAGAGGATCGGTGCCTTGATGGTGGGTGCAATTGAACTAAAAGGACACATATTTGGAGCACCGCTATCAAGGAGGTTTTGGTGGGAAAGACCACCAAGCTTGGAGCTTTGGAGTTGGTAACAATCTCTAAACTCCTACTTTTATGTACATATTTTTAATTTCATATATCATATAGCATATTCATATTTTTGTGTGCTTCATGTGGTATTTACATGCTTAGATGTAGAATGTGTCAAACTTGCATTTATACATATATGGATAGTGAAGTACAATTGACTCATATATATTTGAACTTCATGCTCATTTGTATCCACTATATGCATATGTATAGACTAGTTTTGATGATTCTCTTTTATACATGTTTTTGCCTTATTTTTATGCTTTACTTCATGTATATGTATTTTTAATTCAAATCTAATAAATATACATGTATACCCGTGAGTCTCTTGCCTTCATGCAAACATCTTTAATAGACTCTTTTAGATTTGGGATATGTATGTGTATTGTTAGGATTGGATTAATCATACATATACCATGAAGATTAGTGTTTTGATGAAAAATGATTTTTCGTGTTTTTGTTAAAAATGTGACTTGTGATCTTTTGAGCTTCATTGACTATTTTCATAAAAATGCTATTTACATGATCGTTTAACACTCACACTTTTGTTAAAATCATTTTGAGCCTTATAGACCATGAGTGCTTAAATTTTTGTGTATCTAGTTATGTTTTATGAAAAACATATGATTTGATGATTTTGAAGGATCTTGAACTAGTTTTTCAAAAATTATCTTTAACTAGTTAATTATTCTTCATTTGGTAGTGATTTTTAATGCTATACTATTTTCAAATTTATTTTTGAAAACCCTACCGTCTACGGGAGGTTGGATGGGAGTCCATGCCTTGTATGTTTATATTGAAAATCATTTTAAACTTGTGCATGAGATGGGAGGTATAGTTATATGAGTTATACCATGTTTTTATTGTTATGTCAATTGGTATCATTGAAATTCTTTCAATTGGTATCTAAATTGATAATTTTTGTATATACTCATATTTTGTTTTCTTATATATGTATGTATTTATGTCAATTGGTATATTTCTTTTCATACATATCAACGATTTTAATGTGCTTAACTTTCAACTAGTTCACATTTTTAAGCACAAAGTTTATGATGAAAAATAAAAATTTTTTATCATTATGTTTACTATTGGTATCAATATGTTTCAACTTCATATTTGTTAAATTTCAATTGGCATATTGGTATCTTAAATTTGATTGTTTTACAAGAGCTCTGATACCTTTAAAAAAAATTTTAAAGAAAAATTAAAAATGTTTTGGTATGTATTTCCTATATGCAAGGAGAGCTTAACATCTCTTCTACATATAGATTCATGTTGAGTATATTATAAATTGAGGAGCTTGACAACTCTTCTTTATATGATATACGTGTGTAGGGGGAGCTTCACATCTCCTCTTATGCATTACATAATATGTGTTATGTGAGTTAAGGGCTTGTCATCCCTCTTCATGTAATGCATATGTGTAGGGAAGCTAACTTAGCGTCTTCCTCTTCATGAATGTATATCGCATATAAATCTTTATTGATTGAGTTATTTTACCCCTTCTTGATCTCTTTGTTTTTGACAAAAGGGGGGAGAAAAATTTGTTTGATTTGATTTTACTTTGACCCCTTTGTTGATGATTGACAAAAAGGGGGAGAAAGATTTTGAGTTTATATGCATGGTTGAGTAAGATTTATGTTTATGCATATATATTTTTGTATTGCAAATAGGAGAAAAAAAGATGGTTGAGTAAGATTTATGCTTATGCATATATATTTTTGTATTGCAAATAGGAGAAAAAGATTTTGATTTATGCTTGTTGCATGTTTTATCTCCATACTTGCATACATATTCATGTGCCTTATTGCATATATTTATTATTTATGTCTATGCATGAGTTAAGGGGAAGCTTCTTTGAAGCTTTACTTTAATCCATGCATATATAACTTCATGAGTTTTGTCATCATCAAAAAGGGGAGATTGTTGGCCCAAAGGCCTATCACCCTAGTTTTGAAGATGATCAACTCATGAAGTTATGTTTACTAATGATCTTGTGTTTAATTAATGACAGATTCATTATCAAGATCTTAGTAGGTGCATAGCTCAACAAAGGATAAAATGTCAAGATTTGGAGCTAGCACGGTGTGATCCAAGGAGCTTTTGGATCAAGCTTGGACCAAGTCAAGAAGATGAGAAGACTTCAAGGGAAGACTTCAAGATCAAGACTTGTGTCTAGGTATAAGATTTTGTTTTTGTTTTAGATAAAATGTAAAGGATAGAGTAGTTGGTGGATTGCTCAAGTATACCATGCACACACACTCTTGATTTAGTTGTCTTTTCATAAAAGAATTTTCAGTTTAGAAAAGACTTTCATTTTGGAAAAATACAAGTTTAGTTTTTGGTATTTTCATATATACATATCTTTCTACCAAAACCAAGTTTAGAGCTTTATGACAAAAACATAGATATTTCATTATGATTGTGTAGTGGATCATATCCATACACACTATGCCTTAAAAGTATATCTTGTTTTTGTATTTAATGAAGATTTGGAAAAACATGTTTTGGAAAAATATTGTTTTGAAAAAAAAATAGTTTTTATCATGAGCCAAATATTTTCAAGTTACAAAAATAGTCCAATCTTTTATAACATGCCTTGATTTCGTGCAAGCATGTTTGATTATCAAAGTATATTGGTTAAACTATTTTTGTAGATTTTTATGTATTTTATGGGATTTTATTTGAGCCAAAAAGACTAACCTTTTAATCCCAGAAAACTGTTTCAGGCTTCGGACAAGTCGACTTACTACCTTTATAGTCGACTAATCCTGAAGTCGGCCGACCGGACCGGTCGACCGACGTGCACAGATGTGCACGCCTTTGTGCACTGGAGGACGGCCGACCGTATGGGTCGACCGCTTTAGAGAGCTCTGCTTTCTGGAAAGTTCGGCCGACCGTACGGGTCGACCGACAGAGAGTTCGACTCTCAGCTCCAGTGGGTCGGTCGACCTAGGCAGTCGACCGTGGCTCTAACGGTCGGATTTCTGAGCGGTCGACCGACCCGGTCGACCGGCAGGCCTGACAGTGCCCCAACGGCTAGTTTTCCAGACTCTATATAAAGGGTCATTTGGGGGCTGTTTTCAACAAGATTTTGGAGAAGTTATAGAGCCAGTTTTTCCTACTCTTTTCAGAGGTTTTTCTCCACAAAACTTAGAGCCAATACTTCCAATTAAAAGGAGAGTTTTTATCAAGAGTGTTTTAAGTGATTTTTTGAGTTTTCCTCCACCATCTCTTTCCTTGTTTTCTCACACCAACACTTGAGCATCCATTGAGCTATTCATCTTATAGGAGTGTTGTAGTGAGAGTTTTTATTAGTGATCAAAGTGTTTAGATCACCAAAGATCTTTTCTTTGTTCTTTGAGGAGACGGGCAAGTGTGCTCGTGGTTGTTTAGGGTTCGGGTGCGAACTCTTCTTGTTTGAGGTGCGGCCTCGGCGAGCCGATGGGCTTGCGTGTGTACGGGACTAGGGAGTCCGAGGGCTTGTAGGTGTTGCGGCACCGAGGAGAGATCCATTGGGATCTTGCATAGT
This sequence comes from Agave tequilana, assembly GCA_038442645.1. NCBI lineage: Eukaryota > Viridiplantae > Streptophyta > Magnoliopsida > Asparagales > Asparagaceae > Agave > Agave tequilana. Next base: position 16,572 of record JAVJIF010009505.1, on the reverse strand, counting down.
GAAAATCCTTCGTGTGTCGAAGGCAGGGATGTAGAGCAAGTGTGCTCGAACCTCAAAACATACCCTTGTGTTTGCGATTGCTCACTCTCTCTCTCTTTGTCTCATTTATATCTTGCATGCTTTATTGTCTATCTTTATATGCTTGATATATTCATTGTGCTCATATTGTATACTTGCTTGGGTTTGTTGACTAACACTTGTATTTAACCAAGAGAGCCAACGCGGCACCTCAACCCATTCAAGGGGAATCTAGAGGAGTTTGTTCAGAGCCCTTCACGGGGAATTCGGCAACACTCTTTGGTTATACATGGTGTTTAGTGTAAAAAGTTTTATTTGGTCATAATTAGTTTTAGCTTCCGCATCATTTGGCATTAAGTGACCATTAGATTAGCCATCACCTATTCACCCCCCCTCTAGGTGAACTTTCAGTCTTCACTTGAAGTCTTCTCATCTTCTTGACTTGGTCCAAGCTTGATCCAAAAGCTCCTTGGATCACACCGTGCTAGCTCCAAATCTTGACATTTTATCCTTTGTTGAGCTATGCACCTACTAAGATCTTGATAATGAATCTGTCACTAATTAAACACAAGATCATTAGTAAAACATAACTACATGAGTTGGTCATCATCAAAACCAGGGTGGAAGGCCTTTGGGCCAACACATTGGTTATGTACTCCTCTTGCTTTATTGCATATCTTGATGTTGTATGGGTTGATAACCCTTACACTTGCCAATCTACTATTGATATATCTTTTTTAGTTCTCTTCTCATATCTTTGTGCAGTAATAGATTATATACTACTTCTCGCGCCAGCTGATCTGAAGTTGAATATTGAGTGATGGCAGATACAACCATAGAACTCATCTGATTGCAACTTCATTTTTATCAATATTTATTTCTTCGCTAAAGCTTAAACTTTCTGTAACGCCCCGACCCAAGGATACGGAGACGTTATGGCGACGTACATACGCGAGGTGAAAACAACCTCACGCATATTATTTTAATAGACCCAAATTTTAACTAGCTCCGAACGGTGCCCAAAAATTACAGAAAATAGAGAATATTATTCTAAGACCTAACATGAAGACGGTTTGCAGAAACTCGATCCGGTTTGCAAATTAAAAATCTCAGAGTATCTCGCCGATACGGGCGACACCGGTTTGGCCGGATTTTTGATAAATTCTGAAAAATCCCCAAAAATACACTAACGTAGATCACACGATTCTAAGGCACACAGTGAAAGCGGATTCTCAAAATCTAACTCCATTTGTGAGATAAAAATCAGAAGGCCGGTAATCGGTATCGGGCGACACCGACTACGGAGATTTTCCAAAATAATCCAGAAAAATTCCAGAAAATCCTGAAAAATCTCAAATATTAGAAAATGGTTTTTGAAACTGAAATCAGCTCAATCGGACTACCACGGAGATCAAATCAATTTTGTACGTCGTATCGCGTACCGATACGGTGATACACGTACACCGAGAAGCAGGGGGTTACACTTTCTCTTAGCTCAAGTATTTGTTTGCAAGCTTTAGGTTTATGATTCTCTTTAGGTTGGAGGGGAATGTTAAGATTGTTAGTATATTGTATGTTTTTAAATTTCTTTATTTTGGACATAAGTATTATATTTAAGTTTGTTCTTTGTATTACCTCCATATGTTAATAACAACCAACATTCATGAGGGTTATTTCAAGGATTTCTTCTAATTAAAAAAAAAATTCATGAGGGTTGTTTCAAGGATTTCTTCTAATTAAAAGTTCCACTAGTTGGAATTTCTCACAATCCAATAATAATTTTAAAACATATATAAGCCTTAATTTAGTGCAAGCGAGATTTGAACCCCATATTTCTTATAACTGGAAAGAAGCTTTACCACTGTATTATAATAACACTTACTCCACAATCCATTTGTACCTTTTGTGTTCTTCATTTCAAAGTAAAGTCCCACCCCCAAACTGAATTATTTTCATCAAAGTGAGGACACACTATCAATTGAGTTGACATAGTTCACATCTTCAAAGCCCCCAAACAATAATCTGTGCATATCTTATTTTCAAGAAAAGAAATGAGAATATTTTCTAACCCGAGCATGGTGGCACTTTCAAACCATTACATGTTCCTATTCCTCTAATTAATTTAAAAGATTAGTTCTTTTTTGGAACATTACATAGCCGGACTTGAACCTGGGACTTCTCACATTCCACTCTCACTTTTTTACTAGTGAACCAGGCCTCGATGACATCTCAATAATGAGTTCTTATTCCTCTAAATTCTGATCAATCTCCTTCTCCCCATTCACTCTCCAATTAGGAAATTTTCTTTTATTTATTTCTTACAAGAATAATTATGGGGTTTTAAATATAATAGTTAGGCCCACATACAGTGAGCCCAGACCGGCCTTTTACTTCGGCCTAATTAAACCCCAAGTCCACGAACAACTGAGACAAGTCTACACCTTCAGAGCATCAAAAATAAAATATGAATAAATAAATAAATAAATATTAAAAATAAATTGAAATTTAAAAGAAAATTTGATTGAGTCAAGGACCATGCAAAAAATGCTCTCAACTTGTAGAGAACACAAATTCACACGGAGAGGCCCCAGCTCTGCCGGCCCTCGGCCCATTGGGCCCCACACTGGCCACCAACTTTGACCTTGTCATCTTCCCTGGGTCAAAATTCTTAAGCAAATTTATTAATCCAAAAAAAAAAAAACTTAAGCAATTTAAATAGTTAATATTAGCAAATTGATTAAGCTTGACAGTAATTTTTTTATTTTTACCATAATTTTTTATCAAGTTTGAAGATGCTACTATAGGATGTTTACTTAACTTCAGCTAACATGAAATATTAAAAATTAATTGCAAGTTGTTGAGGTGCTCAATTCCAATCTGTACTCAGTTAATATTTTTAGCAAGCATGAAATCTAACTAACATGTGCAAAAGATTAAAAGCTTGGAAAATATCACACAGTTTTAAAGTATGTGTTCCGATTTATTTTCCGTTTTCTTTTGATTCTTTTCTTCTCTTTTTATCCTTAGAGAAATCAAATTATCTAAGATGGTATGAGCTCGTATTTTTTAACCAAGATATCACATCACGCAATACTTGAGATTTAGAAATACATATACATATCGACATGTCAGTATCTCCACATATATCCAGTAGAATGTGTTGAATGAATATGTTTACCATCACCGTATCCATTTCTAAATCAGATAGCAATCTAAGAGAGATGTTCTTGATTCCAACTTTTCTTCCAATTTGATCTGAATTTTTTCTTGATTCCAATTTTATCCCGATTCCATTCTAATTTTAGTTCTTGAGACTAGCCACTCAATTTCGAAGTCAACGACAAAAATCAAAGTAGTGCAACGGAATCGTAGTGCAACAAAAAAGTGACGTGAGAGCAAAGAGACGTCATCTGCGACCGATCATCCTTCTTTTGAGTTCAATAGTATTGTGACTATTCTTGATTCATATACGTACATTATCAACCTTGATTCAATTTTTATCAGTTCTCTCATCTTATTAAAATTTTAAAGACAATTTTTTGTAATATGGATAGAATATAGTCTCTTATTTATAATACATGAATTAATAATATGAGATATAATATTATCTAATATGTTTATATATCTTGTATTAGGAGATTAATTATTATTTAGTGTGAGTTATCATTATTATTATTAATTATTATAATTGTTATTAATTATTTTAATTGTTATTAATTAATATTATTTTTATGGCAAGAGAATCAAAATTCCAAGGTAGGGACACCTGCAGATACTATTTTAACATTTGAAGCAGCATTACAATCATATACATTTGTTTGCTTTAATGCAGTTACAGTACAGGCGAAATTGAAAAAAGAAGAAAAGAAAATCAAGTTTGTATTAATTTGTAATTCAGTAACATACAGTACTAAATGTACACATACACAACAGCAAAATGGCACAAATTAATACTCACAAGCAAAAACTCATAGAAACAAGAATGATGAGTGACTCAATTTACAAGGCCATTTAATTTTGCTGCTGCACTACAATTTATTGGATAATTGGTCAATAAAACCTCAAAGTAAACACACAAACAACATTATACTTTTATCATCAAGAACTATAAGAGAAGTTCAGAAACCAGTCATAAATAAAGGATATATGTATATACATGTGCATGTCATAGCTCTAGCTTTCAACTCAAAACAGCTGGAGATAATGTACAACAAAAAACTCCTGATTTCTATTTTGGGGGAAACTGAACTATCAAGTAAATGAATAGGTGGAAAAGGAAAAAAAGGAAAAGCAAAAACTTAAAGCCCTAACCAAGCTAATTAGAGGAGAAAAATTATATATTCAAAAAAAACAAAAAAGGAAAAGAATACACAAGCAGCAAAACATATTATGGTACAGTTTGGATGCTGAATGTAGAGACTTTCTTATGCAACTTCCCCGCAAGTGTCTAATTTTGGCGTCCACCCTCGCTGAGAAACCTATCTGCGTTTCCTGCCGCGCTTTGGAGCTTTCCCTCTTCCACATCCGCTGGTCCTCCACATCCTTCCGATAGTACTTGATCTCCTGGATCACATGGTGGTCCATCGGGTTGCATATCCGCTGGTAGGAGATGTGGGCGAGGTAGGGGATGTTGCAGGACGCAGTCACCAAAAGTGTAGTTATCCAATAGATGGGGGATGGAGCTAGGACCTCCATGAATATCTGGTAGGCATTCCCAGATATTAGAGGCGATGACATGCCAGAGGCTAGGAGGAATAGATACCATGCGGCAATGCTACCCCACATGAAGAGGTGCTGGATCCACGTGAAGTGGCTCATTGTAAGGGCAATCTGCAAGTTGACGGCCCAGACGATGCAAGTGAACATGGTGGTTCCGACAGTGGCCATGTCAGCGGTCTGTCCTTGATCCCGGAATGCCTGGGCATAGAATATGTTGATGTTGAGGAAGTAAATAACAAGCGACGAGTAGAGACCATTCGCCATCCAGCCAAAGATTCTGTACCAATCAAAGAACAGGTTTTTCGGCCCTTGCTGGTACAAGGCTGGGAACTGTAGAATTAGCAAGAAGAAAATATCATTAGATTGAAACTGAAAGGTCAACTAAAATCAGAGGAGTTCCGACTTGCTGCTAATTTCTTTGGGAACAGTTGGTCAGATATCATTTAATCAACTGGAAATTAAAGTGGAAAGTAATGGAACTGTGTAACAAACACCAATCTATGCAAACAGAATACTCTGTAACATTTATTTTAGGGGCCGTTTGTTTCGCGTAAAACTCCGTAATTCGTAAATGACTTACTACCCAGTTACAACTACGGCGTTTGTTTGGACCGTAATTCGTTAAAGACTTAGGTAACTCAACTAAAACTCACTTGCAACTCAGTTACCACTCACTTACAGCCCAGTTACAGTTAATTTTGTGGTCATACAAATTTGTAATATTTTTTTATATTAATATTAAAAAATTTAATATTTAACTTTTTTAATATTTATTTGCAGTATTAAAACTTTTAAAATCACCAAATAGTTAATTTTGTGGTCAACTTTTTCACTTACGACTTATACATTACGACAACCAAACACCGCAAAGTACAATACACTTTCTCACTTTACAATTTATATTACCAACCAAACACCGTAAAATTTACATACATGTAACTCATTTACAATTGTAAAAGACTTTACTAATTACAACTACGAATTACGGCCAGTTACGACAACCAAACAGACCCTTAGGAGCTAATCATTGTGTATAAAACCTATTTTGGACGTGAAAAAAATGACCCAAGCTCTCAGGAGGAGAAGCCTAACCTGCAAGCAGACTTCAGAAGAAACATCTTGCTCAAAAACTCCGAGCGATATGACAGGCAACGAGGTGAGAATAACATTAAATAGTAACATGTACCAGTCATCATACACAGATTGTCCAGAAAAACCAGTGTATGCCTCGAAATAGAATATGGTGAGGCCAAAGGTTATATTCTTGTAGAAGAAATAGCATATCTGCATGCCATTCAATAAATCCAGACGTAAGCATCAGGCAAATAGATTTTGAGCTAGAAGTCCACTAAACATAACAGTAAGTATTATTCAGTTCTTACCATCTGGGCAATCCTTTTATAGCACCAATGTCCATGGACAACAAGAAGCCGCTCCAAAAACCGAAATTGAGCAATAGAGAAGTCACTAGCCATTACAGCCTGCAGACCACTGGAAAATCAGTAAAACTGCTATCCATTTATGCACAGTTTCTTAAGCGAGATTCTTCTAGAAGTAAAATTCACTGTGTCCAGCATAAAAGGCGGGAGTAGCAGATATTAGAAATTTCATTATATTGGTTACCAACCTGCATTCCTTCCACACCACTGATACCGACACCAATGTCAGCCTCTTGAATCATACCAACATCGTTAGCCCCATCACCGATTGCTAAAGTAGTTTTGCCAGTTCCTTCTTTCACTAACCGAGTCACCTATAGCAAGAGAATTAAAGCATGGTTTTAAGAGGATATGCAGATAACCATTTTCTTTCTGTTGGTCATTGCAGAGTAATTTGAGGCATGAATGCTAACCAGTGCTTTCTGCTTTGGAGAGACCCGGCAGCATATCACGGAAGCACAATCTACTGCTAGACTCAAAAACAGCTTCTTCATATCATCCTCTAAGGCATATGCCAAAGCTTTGCCATCAATAATTAAAGCAAAAGCTGCATGAGGATCCTTTTCAAGCTTGACCAGTTGAGAAGCATTTGTGATTTGCATCAACATGTTCTCCCTTATAGCCTAACCAGATATCAAAAGTAAAAACAAAGCCAACCTTCATGAAATTGAACTTCCGCAAAAGACAACCCTTGAGCAGTATCCAAAGATATATAACTGAAAATGTACCTTCTTTGCATCTTCCGCTATTAGATCAGTGTTCATTGTGGATAAAAGGATCTGTTTCATGCCTTGTCTTAGCAAACTGCATGCAAAGCTGCAAATAGCAACAGACTTCTAAGTAAATCCAGCACAGACTTGGGCAGTTATGGCATGCCCCTGATATTAACACATACAGGAATTCAGGGAGAGGCATACCCTATATTTATCGCAGTTTCCATTTTATCACCTGTTAAAACCCAGATTTTAAGACCAGCTTGCGCTAGTTTATCTATGCACTGTGCCACCTGTGGCAGTGAGAATAGTGTTAACATACTGAAAATGAGGAGTTCAGAAGTTAAAAAGTGAGCTGCTAACGCTTACTCCTTTCTGTAATTTGTCCTCAACAGCTGTCGCACCAACAAGAACTAGATCTTTCTCAATCATATCAGCGACTCGTTCAAGTTGGGCTTCTCTGTCAGGCCCTATAGTAGTCTTTGCTTTAAGGAACTCAATGTTCCAAGCCGAGTAGTCAGATTCTTCAAGCTTCTTGTATGCCAGTGCCAACGTCCGCAACCCGGCTTCCCCATATTCATTTAGGTGCCTAGCAGTATCCTCCTCACACATTCTTCCATTTTTTGACAATCTTTCTAATATAATGCTGCGTAAGAAACAAATAAATAACTCTTTAAAGGAAGCAATGGACGATGCAACATAGTTAAATTATGAATGAAATACCACATATTAGATGAAGTAAGAAAACCATTATCATAGTGTGACAACTATGGGCAAAATAAATAAAATAAATAAAATCAAACACCTTTGATTAGATGATGTAAGAAAATATTGATCATATCAAGACTATCATGTACACAAAATCATACCTGTCAGCACCTTTGCATAGTAGAAAAATCTGCCCCAATTCATCTCGCACAACAACCGACATTCTCTTCCTTTTGCTGCTAAATTCCAGTAGATTCATAACCTTGAACTCCCTACAAAACACAAAATCTTCAAACCGGTCAATACAAAAGACTCAAAAAAGACATTGCAAGCAATTAGCTAGTGCTATCTCAATTCAGTTTACAACCAACCTTTCTATGGGGTCTCCAGAAGGAGGAATTCTTTCCCGAATGAAGACACTAGACTGAGTCCTTTTAAAGAATTCAAACCCAAATTCCCTCACTGCTACAAGAAAAGCCCCTTCATCCGGTGACTCTGCTTCATAGGTAAAACCACCAGTTTCCTCATTTGGCTCAGGGATTGCTGTGTGACAGAGTGCAAGTACCCTGAAGAACAAAATAATTGTACTGGCGTTTGGTTCTTTTGTCCAATTTCCATGCATGAGACGATCATCTTCAAAGCTGAACCCTTTAATCATAGGCTTCTTCTCTGTTTTTCCTGAAACAGCAAAAGCACTTTCCAATTCAATTTCTGATGATTCACGAGCATCCCCACTGTCCCCCCAAAACTCTCCATTGCTCGGGTGCTGATCTGGAGCTTCCGAAGCCATCTGCTTTGCTGCAGCAATTTCCACTTCACTAGAACCCACACCATAGGAAACCCCAGCAATGGAACACTTCAAAAAATCCATCTGATTGCACGTCAAAGTGCCTGTCTTATCTGACAAGATCGTATCCACCTGCCCAAGCTCCTCATTCAAATTCGAGGTCCGGGCCTGTGCAGGAATTCCAGAGTCATCATCATACATTTGTATATCCTGATTGATGAACATGGCCTGCAAGACTTTGACAACTTCAATTGACACATAAAGCGAAATAGGAATTAGGTATCCGTACAGGATAAGAGCTGTCACAAGATGGAAGATGCCTGATTCTGCAGGCTTCGTCGGGTCATATAAGTTGCTAGGATTCTTAGATCGCATGTACCACCAGTGCGGCATGTCATACTTTGTCTTCACAGCAAAACCAATCGAGCTAATCAGTGAGATCAAGACAAGAAGGGTAAACAGGAAGTATATGATTTTGTCCATTTTCTTTTCAATTGTGCTTCTTTTAGAAGGAGACTTAGTTGAATTCTGCATAACCTTGGTGTCATGGCCAGTAAAAATAACCACTCCATAGACATAGGTAGTGTTCCGAAGCTTTGAATCTCTGAGGAGAATTTGATTCGAATCAAGAGCATAGACCTGCCGTTCATATTCAAAATTTCCCACAAACGTGTAAAGGTTGGGATTTGGGGCTTCGCACCGAATGGTAGCAGTAAAATCTTTGAAAGCCTCGTCATCATCCAAAGGCAGAGTCACCTCTAAAGACCTCTTAACCTTCAAATTTGTCTCACCATCCAAATTCATGGTCTCAACATAACAAATTCCATCTTCATAGTTAGACAACAACAACAGCAAATCAGCAGGAAAAAACTGATCCTTCTCTACCTTCACAATATCCCCTACCCGAATCTTCTGCCAGTGCTTGTAACCAAATATTCCATCCCTCTTATGAACATTAACCTTCCGGATATTAACCTTCATATCCTGCATAAACCTCCGCCAATCTTCCAATGCCTCCTTTGCCATACTAAGCCCAACGACAAAAGCCAATGGTGCAATCATACTAACAGCGGTGAAGGGGGCAACTGGTGTGAGCGAAAGAATGGCAGACAAGAGAAAGTAGAGATTGGCAACACGTCGGAACTGCTCAAATATGGCTTTGGGGAGGAAAGTGATGATATTATACTTGGTAGTAGAGATATAATTGGTGGGGTACTTGAGAGGCTTTGTCCGGTGGACTCGGGGTTGGTTACAATGGACAGTTCGCGAAAAGCCAGGACCTTGGAGAGACTGTGGGAGTTCCAAATCTGACAGAACCGAGGGCCGGACACAAGAGAAAGAGTAAAGCTTGCTCCATTGGAGCCGCTCCCTTCTCCCCCCCGCCCTCGCCATTCTTCTACTTCCTTTTCTTTTCTTCTTCTACTTCTCTTATGGTTTCTGTCAGTTCAATTGAACAGAATCATTCATGTTGCTGCATACTATTTGGGGGGTTTTCAGTTCTGCAAAAGTAAGGCATGGCACTTTCCATTTGGGGTGTGGCTTTTGGCATCTAGGGCAATTGCCAGATGGCTGAATGGCATATTAATGCAGAGAATCTGAAATTTTGAAAGAAAATATTTTAGAAAAACTAACTTTCAAACAATTCAATCAGATTTACTCATACAAAAGTGCAACTTTTAAGATTAATTAAGATATCAGAAAATACAAGTCTTTCAATCGCAGCCCCAAACTTAAAATTTTGACATCAATTTTCACAAACACATCAAGTAGGGAATCTTTAAATCACCAAACAGTAAAATATGCATTAATCACTCACTAAGATTTTGTAGAAGACTGTTCAGGGAACAAGAAAAATCTCATATTTGGCAGCACCAATCATAACTTTGAACTAATAGACACAAAACAAAAAAAAGTACATCAACAAATAGCAAAATAATCAATCCGCAAGAAATACAAACAAATTCCTAAAATTAAAAAGTAATCTAGTGAAGGAATTGAGAATTAGGTATGTGAAGAGCTCAACTAACTAAATTGCAGCTGCAACAATCAGATTCTATCGGAAACAAACAAATTAAAGAACTGCATCATATGGCGTGAGAATTAAGAGACTAAAAAAAATTGATTGCATAAGCTGGTTACTACAGGCATGGTTCACAACCTATATGCTTTGAAAAACCTTAAGTGTCTTTGTTTTTCTTCTCTACATTATTGAATGTTGATACATCACCGTAACTTCCGAGCTGCTTTTCTAAAGTATGATAAAATATATTTCAAAAAACTATGTTGAAGTTTAAAATTTTGCAACAAAACATCCAACATCTGCATTATGAAATTTTTAAAAAAAAATTGTTCGCAGATCTGTATAATCTTGTAGATTGCTCATATATGTCAAGAATATAGCTAATCAGGAAGTTCCTAGCAAAAATATCCATAGCTGCATATACATCCAGGATATATCTAGAATAGCTACTGAACATCGGATTATAACCAGAACTTATATTAATCAAACCCAAATCATCGTCACTTCTCATTGGCATTTGCCTTCTTCGACCTTTTCTTCTTTTTTCCCCCTAACAACTTATTCTTGTCTTTTTTCTGTTTTAGAGCAATTCTGCATTGCTTTAAAATCATGTCTAAATTAGATGCTACTGTGAAAATTGATGGCACAATCATAGCCCTGGTCGATAATCACGTCTATCGTCATCCCAAAACTCTTCATGTTTCAAATCAAGACCAATGAGATATACAGACATATATTAAGCAAACTTTGATTTTGATATCTGTCTTAGTACTTGCATTACCAAAGCTTGGAACTTGATCAATAAATGAAACCATTGTTTATTTCCTTCTGTATACTCATAGACATGTAAACCAAGCATGAGAAAGACGGAAACTATAAAATGTCGCCACATCAACTACAACCAAATTATTGAGGGAATTATATAGCAACAAAATGGTTTATTTACAAAGCTCAGCATTGTTTCTGAATATTTCAAGAATAATACATGAGGTAACCGATTTCTTGGCGGGCCTCAAACAAACTGAACCCTCCGCAAAAGCACCAATAGATCAAAAAAATAGAAATATATCAAATTTCAGGGGGAAAAACCAATTTTTTTAAAGATACAAAAACATAGCCCAAAAATGACTCTCTTATAAAAGACAATATAATTATGATAGAACAACTTATATCACCATGATGTCCGTCATGACCCGACTTCTCCTTTAGCTCAAGACAGTAAAGCATAGATTTTTTTCGCAAAAAAAGCAAAAGTAAACCAAACTTTTTGTTAAGAAAAAAATTAAGAGAATAACATTTTTCACTTAAAAAACATTTTATTGTCTTTATATGCATTCCATCCAATCCAAAATTCTAAATAGATACTTAATTCTCTAATATAAGAAAAGTATCTAATTTTCTACAAAGCTCCAAATCATCTGAAATTCATGCATTGTCCCCAATCAATCTCAAGCGTCTAAGTATCAAAATAAGCGACAGAAATAACAGAAGGGGAAATTTGAGCAAAGATTGGATTTTTTTTCCCCCAAAAAAGAGATTGGATCCTTGTCTATTGTTTACCTGTAAATAGACGGATCTCTTCCCCAAGGCGCCGCTTACAAATCCCACAAGCACTCAAGAACTTCGTCGCCTCGAGTTCCGGTAGCTCCATTCACGGCCGCCTCCTCTACGGTGAAGGCGCCACCGCAGGAACCTCCGCCTCGATGGCCGCCCTCCACCGCTCCCTCGGGTCTTCTTATCGCTTCTCTCTATGTCGAATCTGACACGGAGTTCTCGTACTAGCAGAATCTCAATTTATCCAGAGAGAGAAGGGGAAAAAAAAAGAGGGGGGAGAGAGAACGAAGTCGAGAAGGAGACGAAGGCGCTTGGAGAGGAGTTGAACTCAGAAACGCTGTGAAGGAAATAACGGGTCGGGTTTACAACTAAGCGGGTCGAGTCGTATATATTGAATTGATGCAGCAGAATTAAGGTATCAGAAAATACAAGAATTTTAATCCAAGCTTCAAAATTAAAATTTTGACAGCAAATTTAGGAAATTTTCGAATCACCAAACAGTAAAATATGCATTAACCACTCCCTGAGATTTGGAGAAGATTGTTCAGGGAATAAGAAAAATCCCATATTTTGGCGGGCACCAATCATGGACTTCGAAAACAAAGAAACCCAAAACAAGTACATCAATAAATCCCAAAATAACCAATCCGCAAGAAATTTTAGTGAAAGCGTTGAGAATTGGGTTTACGAAGAGCTCAACAGATCGCAGCTGCAACAACAGATGGCAGCTGCAACAATAAGATTCCTGCAACAATAAGATTCTAATCGAACAAACAAATCAATAAGAAACCGGCTTTAGATGACCGGGAAAAAATGGTCAATTTACATTCACAAACTAAAAAAAATCAAAATCAAATCAAATTGTCAATGTATGAAGAGAAGATTAAAACTTTTACAGAAAACACCAAATTCCCCTCAGATCACCGTTCTTCACACAATAAACACCCAAAAAATCGCAAAAAAAGTCCTAAAGAAAACAATTCAGAGTCTAAATCGCAATCAGTTCCACAAAGCTAAGAAAGCGAGAATCCAGCCAGACGCACCTCGCTCGATCCCCGAGCACGGGGAGAAATCCGGCGGTCCAACACGCATCAAGAGTCGTGCTTTCTGCCCCTCGCCGAGTCGCCCTATCCTCTCTCTCTCTCTCTCTCTCTCTCTCTCTATAACAAACCTCGGCGGCGTCGGTTTAACTTTTTGCGCTTAAACCCTTAGCCAATTGGTATTTATCTATCTGCCCTCCCAAATCGCGACGCTCGCTTTCCTTCAAATTGCTAAATTCTGATTTAAACGATGGTTTTCAAGTTAAAATATTACTATTTAATCAAACTCTGTGAGCTGAATCTCTGCGTCTTATCTTTTCCGGTCTTCGCGGGCCCCACATCCCCAACCGGGTCGCACGGCCCCCGGGTCCAATCACACGCGTCACTCTCCCATTGGCGTCACGATCTCCAGGTGTTCTGTCTGGTGCAGCTGATCCGAAGAATCTGTGACAGCTAGTAAATATAGTAGGACGTGGTAATTAAAGGCCAGAACTGAAATATTTGATTTTTATGAAATAGAAAAATAAATTGACAACAAGCTGGTTAATTTGTTATAGTCAAGTTTTATTGACACTTATAGTGTATACATGTACATGTCTCTTTCTTGATAGATGTAGACTATTGACTGTAACGCCCGATTCCACGGATACGGGGACGTCACTGCGACGTATATACGTAGGCCAGAAATTGCCCCACACGTATATACGCTAAGCAAAGAGTACAACAAGAAACAGAGTACACGACAAAGCGTGGATCTATACATATGCCAACACAAGAAGTACACATACAAAGTTATCACAGGATATTATAAAGTATTACACAATACATGTGTATTACATCATAACCAAGTCCAAAAGAAATATATACAAATATGTATACAAAAAGCTCACAAGTAGAAAGAGGATCTCGTGAGTCAAAAGGTAAGTCTGGCACGAAGGGACTGGAACTAGTCCGCTTGCTCGCTAAAGTAAGCTTGGTCCTCTGTGGATGGCTCCACTTCGTTCCAAGCTTCGGAATCTGAATATGCAAATCCAAGGAGTCAAGACATATAAACAATAAACGGACTACAGCCAAGTGGCTAAGAGACATGGATGAGTAGTATGAAACCATATAAGGAATATCAGCTAACAAGTATGAAAAACATGAAGAGATAAAGTCCTAATACATTAGGTTTACAGTTAACATCTTATTATTATTACTTGTCTTACTGTGATATCTAACTATGTGACCCAGCGTCCCAGAGCACATAGATCCATATCCTAGTAAAGCAGGTTGTTATTGGAAACAGCGGTTGTATCGACGAACTATGTTTACAGTGGACCCCGTACATGCCCGGGATAACGGTCCAGGATTTTTCCGTTGCTTGGTGACGGAAGCCAGCCGCTAGGCTAAACAGGAGGGACTTATGTATGCCCTTAACATGATGGTACCAGTAATAGAGGGAGCAAGCACTCCCCTCGGTCCCCTGGGGCCGCAGGTCAGACCGGAACATGAGTTGCACAACATTCCTAAAACCACTATAAACACGAACACATATCGATATCCGCATGTTTCCCCCGACCCATGTGTAAGTTGGTCCATTTTATGCAAAAGTCAGGCGTATCATGCTTGGTTCAAGTGATGGCATGATAATGGTGATATTCACATTTTTAACAAGTTATGGAGCGATGATATGTAATAACAAGTCATGAAGTAATATGAGATAATGTCTATCAAGTAACACGTCATGTAGTACCAGTTATGAAGCATGAACAAAAAGTAATATGCCATACATGTATCAACAGTAAGATCCAATTTCAGAACAGAATCAACTAAGTCAAACAGTCAGAATTAGTCGACTAGGTGAGAGGGCTAGTCGACTATAGGGGTCTTAAGTCGACTACTAGTCTGGATGAGTCGACTAAAACTGGGAAACAGAGAGTTGGGTTCTGTTTCAGGGAAAGTTAGTCGACTAGGGTTGTAAGGGTAGTCGACTAACAGGGAACTACTAGTCGACTAATGGATACTTAAGTCGACTAAGTTTGAGATACAGAGAGTTGAGTCTATTCAGGAGTCGACTAGGGAATTCTAGTAGTCGACTAGGGATATCTAGTCGACTGGAAATCTGGCCTAGTCGACTAAAACTGTGAAATCAGAAAAGGTTAAGTTTCAACTACAGGGATTAGTCGACTAGTCCCTAGGTCTAGTCGACTAATCGTGGGAAAACAGCAACAGGACAGATTTCTAGGGTTTGTTTGAGGGTCTAAAAATGTGATTTTATGGCTCAAGTGAACATGAATTGTCAACACATGTATACAAAGGAGTTCTCAAGTCTTGGTGAGTAGATATACTCACTTGGAACCGTTGGATTCGAGTTAGTGAGCTCGAAAAGGTTGTTGACGACGAGTAGCTCCCAAATGATCCTTGGCGACGGAGAGAGCACGATCCAAACTCCAAGGAAGAGGCTTGAGCTGGAGATGAAGATTTGGAGAGTCTTGGAGCTAGGGTTTTGGTTGAAGAAGGAGAGGATTTTTGGAGAAGTTTCTCTTGTTGAAGTGAAAGAGGAGAAAAGAGTGATTTGCAAATGAAGATGTATTTATAATGTTGGGATTTTGTAAAGGGGTTGGAATTTAGATGGATGAGAGGGGCTTCTTGCAAAAAGGGAGGGGTGAGGTGTCCCTCACCTGGCACTTGGCCGGCTGTGGGAGAGAGAGGAGAATGAGTGGATTAGATGGAAAGTGAGTGGGAAATGAGGTGGAAATTGAGTGGGATTTTGCAATTATTTGAAAAAGGTCCGAAATTCAAATATCTTGGAATATGAAAATTTACCAAAAATCAAGAATAATATATGAAGACTATAGTGAAATCCTTTTTAAGAAATACTTTATAGTTTTAAAACTAAAAATCCCGGAATCAGTTATCTACCGACTCGTTGGAGTTTTCATAAATTTATAAAATTCTCAGAAAAAGTATTTAAGTAGGGAATATGATTTAAGAAATAAAGTCTAAAGGACCATCTAGAAATTCCTAACTGTTTGAGAATTAAAATTCCAGGAATCGATCAGCGACACTGGTCGACACCGGTTTTTGAAGAAATCATTTAATTCAGGAAAAATCCAGAAAATCCTAGAAAATCTAGTATATTGGAAAATGATATTTGAAAGTGAAATCGGTCAAATACAGGAAGTAAATCGAAAAAAATACGATCGAAAAGCTGAATACGCAACTAAGTACGTAATCTGGAAACGGGGTATTACAATCCACCCACCTTACAAAAATTTCGTCCTCGAAATTTCATAAGGTGAAAGGTAACAGGAAAGGTAACAGATAGATAAAAGGATAAGAGGAAAGATAACAGTAGGAAAGAATAGAAGGAAAGAGTTTTTTACCAAATCAAGATGTGAAGAGTTGAGGGTAACGCTCTCGGAAACATCCTCCCGTTCCATGTGGCCTCTCCTGGTGCATGCCTGCCGGTTCCAAGACACCAACACTAATGGTATAGCCTGTTCTTCAGTGTCTTCACACTCTTATCCAAAATGGCCATCGGCTCCTCCTGATACGATAAATCTGGCTGCAGTTCCAGTTCTGAATGGTC